>CAKNYM010046039.1:51721-97450 GCA_932195095.1 Andricus curvator
CTTGGCAGGATTCAATGGATTTTATTGAATCAAGAGGAATTTTTAAGAATCTCAAGGGATTTCAAAGAATTTAACAAGATTTAGGCTATTGTTCAGGATATCAAATTAATTTAAAAGATTCATGGCATTCTGAAATATTTCAAAGATTTTAAGCTATTTTAACAGATTACGAAGAATTTCAAAGAGTTTTGTGAGATTTCCAAAGATTTTAACATCAACTGGCTATCGATTCCAAATTCATTATTTACCTTTTTAGGATCCCAGTATGCTAATTTTTCGCATTGTAGCGATTTCGAATCCCAGAATTTGTTTTTTTCGAACCACCCTATTATGCATTTCTTATCGAAAAACCTTTTTAGAGATGCAATTGATGCCTGTAACATTTTTTTAGTTATTTTCTAATAAAATTTAATATTGTGCTGGTTAAACTGTGTTGTTTTCAAGCAACATTATTACTCTTACTTTTCTTATGAATCTGAAAATCTGAATAAAATTTTTTTTTTAAATTGACAAGATTTCAAACATTGAAAGAAATGTTTTATATGCCCGAAAATTTTTTTTAGAGATTCTTCATTTGGTTGTAAAATTTGAAATTGATTTTTTAAAAACACTATTTTCGTGCTATTTTCGTACAAATTAAGACACATAAAACTAAGAAAATATATTTCTGACAAACGTCCATAAGGATTTTGGTCCTCAAAGAGTATTAAGCGAGTTTTTTTAAAAAATGTTACTTTTAGACCGTTCCTTTGTTCTTAAAAACTTTAATTTATATTTTCCCACATTTGTGCACAGGTATTTTAAAATTGAACGTCAAAGCATCGACAACTGTAATTTGGTGATTGTGAATTCTCTTTTGTTAAAGCTCCTTCGGCTCTAACGAACACATTCTCATCACGTATCTCGTGCTTCGCACTCGATTTTGTCAAAAATGCCAACTTTTCTACATTATGTTCATGAAAATTCAAAAAGTTCTTCTCATAATCTTGTAGGGATAATTTTTTTTAAATAAAAAAAAAGAATTTGTAACAAAATAGTTGAATTATTAACCACAGACGTAAATCTTTCAAAGAAATGAACTTTTAATAATATAGTTCAAGTATCCAATAAAAACATGAATTTGCAAAAACAAGTTAATTTATAGTAATAATAATAGTTTGATAAAAATAGTTTAATTTTCTACCAAATTGTTGAATTCTCAAGCCAAGGTGACAAATTTTCGGCAAAAAAGTTCAATTTTCAACGTGAATATATGAATTTTCAACTAAATTTATGAATCTTAACAACAACAAATTTTGAATAAGCATTTTAACTTTAATCAAAGTACTTGATTAATTAACTAAAAAAGATGAGTTTTCAACGAATCATCTAACAGTTGATATTTTAAACAAAAACGATTTTACACTTGAATAAAAAATTGTTTTATTATACCAACCAAAATGAATTTTCGAAAAAATAGTTGAATCCTAAATCAGAACAGATTAATTTTTAATCAAACAGTAGCATCTTCAAACAAAAAAGATGAAAATTGCACCAAAAGGGATAAATTTTCAACCAAGAAAGATTTTTCATTCAAGATTAAAAAACTACGTTTACCAAATTACTGAATTTTAAATCAAAATAGGCGAATTCACTACCAAAAATTCTTAACCTGAAAAAAGAAACAAATTTTCAAGAAAATATTTAAATTTTCAAGAAGCTAGTCCAACTCTCAACTAATTATTTAAATTTTTGAGCAATTAGATTAATTTTCTACTGAAAAAGGCGAATTCATAAAAAATTACACATATTTTCAACGAAATAGTTGAATATATAACTAAAATGATGAATCTTTGAAAAACAAAAAATTATTTTTTTAACAAGTAGTTACACTTTGAAGCAAGTAGTTGATTATTCAACAAAAATAGATGAATTTTGAACAAAACATATGATAGTTGATATTTTAACGAGAATCGATATTAATTTGAAGTAAAAAACAGTTAAATTGATCCAAAAAAGAACAATTGTCCATAAAATAGTTGAATCCTCAAGCAATACAGAATAATTTTCCACCAAGAAGTTGCATATTCAACCAAACAGGGTGAATTTTCAAAAAAGATCAATTTTCTACAAAAAGGCGAATTTTTAAGAAAATACATGAATTTTCAACGAAATAGTTGAATTCTTATCTGAAAAGATCATGTTTCAATTAAAAATATAAATTTTCAACCAAAAATAAAATATTTATCTTTTTATTACAAAAAATTAGTTCTTAAGCTAAAAAAAACAACAAATTTATAACCAACGATATGAATTTGTACCTAAAATGATGAGTCTTGAAAAAATGAATTATCAATAAAGAGTTGAAAATTCAACCCAAAATATAATTTATTATCCAAAGAAAATTAATTTTCCGAAAAACATTCTCAACCAAAGAGATAAATCTTACAAAAAAAATTTTAGTTTAACTTCAACTAAACAGTTGAATTTTTGAAAAGAGAATCACTAACTAAATTGTTGTATTTTCAACAAAATAATTAAATTTCCAACTAAATAGCAGATATTTGAACAGAAAAAAGGATTAATTTTCAACCATGGAGATTAATTTTCTACAAAAAAGACGAATTTTTAACGAAATATATGAATTTTCAACCAAATTGTTAAATTTCTAACTAGAAAGGATCATTTTTCAATTAAAAATATAAATTTTCAGTAAAAAAAAAGACTTAATTTTTGATTAAAAAAAAAAACTAGTTTTCAACGAAACAAACAGATTTCAGCAAAATGGTTGAATCTTGAGCAAAATAGTTCAATTTTTAGCTAATATGTATTCCAAAAGAAAATTTTTTAACCAAGAAGATTAATTTTCTAAAAATGAGAGAGTTACATCTTCAACCATACAGATGAATCTTCAACCAAAAAAAAAAAGAATTTTTAACAAAGTAGTTCAACTTTAACCAAGTAGATAGAATTCTGAAAAAAGATTTATAACAAACGAATTTTCAATTAAATAGTTAACTCTTCAACAAAATAATTAAATTTTTAACCCAAGAGATGAATTGTGAACTGAAATGATGAATCTTAAAGGAATGAATTGTCAAAAAAAGAGTTCAACATTCAACTCCAAAGATAATTTCTAGCCAAAAAGATTAATTTTCTGAAAATGGTATAGTTACATATTCAACCACAGAAATGAATCTTAAAAAAATGAACTTTCAGAAAAGTAGTTCAACTTTAACTGATTAGTTGAATTTATGACCAAAAAGATGACTTTCTAACAGAATAGTTGTGCCTTACCGTTTATTAAGTTCTTGATTATATCTCCAACCTCAGTGACACAGACTTTTTCAATTGGGTTTCCTAATGCATTAGGTTCTATGTCGCAGTTCCGTTGCCCTATATCTTCACCTCCTAATAATTCTTTTAAAGAGTCTTTCAAAGCGTCTACTCTCCCGTCTTCATCATAGAGCATTTCACCTTTGCTGTTTCTCATGCTGACAAACTCTGTACTTTTGCTTTCCTTCATCTCTTTAAATCATAGTTTCATGGTTCCTTGAAAGTCGTTTTGTATTCTCTTTTCTTTCTCTGTTCTGATTTTATCTTTACTTTCCTTGACTATTCGTTTAACTTTCCCATTTTTGTGTCTGTAATCATTTTCAAGTCTATTTCTCTCCTCATCGCTAAGACCTGTGATGTTCAACGATCTCTTGTACGCTTCTTTCTTTTCTTGTTGGGCTGCTTCAATTTCATCATTCCACCATGCATCACCAGGTTTTCTTCCTACAACCGCCGTACCACACACTTCGGTCGTAGTTTTAACAATGATATCCCGTAACATAGTCCAAGCGCTATCTATATCTTTATTGCTTCTAAGTGCCTCCCAAGTTGCCTTATACATGCATTCGTTTATCTTATTCTGAAAATCTATTCGCACTTCCGGTTTCTCCAAATTGTTAATCTTGATTCGCGTTTGTTTCGCTTTTTTGTTCTCTTTCTTCACCATCCTCGCCTTAAGTTTATTTTGGAGACTAGGAGGCAATCATCAGTATTGTATTGGGAACCCCTCATGACTCTTGTATCTCTTACCAGGTCTCTTAGTCTTTTATCCGCAATAACGAAGTCAATTATACTGCGGTTATTTCCTTTACACCATGTGTACGTATGGATCATTTTATGTCGAAACCAAGTATTTTTAATAAATAGGCATTTTTCTAAGCATAATCTAACTAATTTTTCCCCGTTATAATTTTTTTTTTGGATCCCCAAACTTACCTATCAACCTTTCTGTATCTGGATCCTGACCTTGAACGCTAATCCATCCGTTCATATCTCCTAGAAGAAGAAATTCTCTAGAAACTTCCTCCTAGATTGCAAGTACTTATTGTATCATTTAAGGGGTCATTCTACTATCTCACTTCTGAAAAATCGATTTTTTTTTCTTTACATTTTTCGATAGGTTCTACATTCAGAAATATCTTATCAAAATTTCACACAGAAATTCGGAGTCTTTCTATACTTTTGAGAGCTTGGAGCAAAAGCGCGTAGAGAGCTGAGTGCTTGTAAACATCGTAGCGTTGTTTCATTTTGTGCAGTTTCGTTTAGTGAAAATGTTAGATATAAAGTGAAAAAGATTATCAAATCCGGAGGATTCATTCAAACCAGCAGAAGGAATATTATATGGAGCAGGGATCGCTGATTAAGTGTAAGTAACTTTTTCTTACAATTTTTATGTTCCGAAAACTTTAAACGCGTTTTTCTCGAAACAACGTTTTTGCGCTCTGCACGCACGATTTCTCAAAAAGTTTTCAAACGATTACTTTCAAATTTTCTACGTTTATTCTTAATATAAATCTCTACAGAGTGACGAAGCGGCTTTTAACATTTTTAATTTTATCATAGCTAAATTAACAAAAAAAGAGCAAAAGACACGATTTTTGGAAATTTTTTGTTTAAACTGCCGCCACTTTGTTATTTTGCAAAATAAAAAAAATCCGCTTCGTCACTCCAGAGCTATGGTCATACTAATGAAGAAAATTTCTGATCTATTCGTTTCAGATGATTCTGAATGGAGATATCGTGTGCGCAGTGGACATGCCTTTTTTTGAGACACTTTGTTTATTGTTAAATAATACCTGAACTAAATAATAATTTTATGTAAAAAGATTGTTTTTGTGAACATTGAGACAGCATAAATAAACGCTGAAAATTTTATTCAATTATATAAAGTAGTTGTTGAGAAAAACATTCTGGAAAATCACCTTTTTTTTGCCGAGATAGTAGAATGACCCCTTAAATTGTCCAAGAAAGCGTCCTTGACTTCTCTAGGATCGCTATCAACTGGAACGTAGCACGCTATGATAAATAATCTTCTGATTCCTGCCCTTATTCTAGCCCACAACAATCTGGGAGATACAAATTCATGATCTTTGAGATGCTATCTTGCTTTTTCATTCATAATCAAACCGACCTCTTGACTACCATGTGATTCACTACCTACTCCTGACGATATTTCAAAACCGCCTTTCAACACCCCATTTTCTGTTTCTACTTTCGCAACCCTTTTTCTTCGTCTCAGGTACACATAGAATATCTAGTTCCCTTACGTGCATAGTTTCTCATAGTTCTCTTACCTGAAGATCAGTCACTCCTCTAGCATTCCAAACACCCAGTCTCCATTCATCGTCTAAAACTCGACCTTTACGTTTAACGCGTGTATGCATTTCGTCAATCAAATTTTCAGTCCATTCCGAGGCTACTTTATTCTTCATATTATTCATGTTCAGATTGTATACTCAACTACCACCTTTATGCGCGAAATTTGTTTTGCGAATCCAAATCATATCCAAATTAAGTAGTGATTTGTCGTATGGTGGAAAGTCTAGTTGTAACGTCAGTCCCACCAAAACTTCTGTTACGGGAGGGGGGGGGGGACGAAAATGGAAACAGAGAGTCTCAATTGGTTGATGCTTTATGCTGAGAAGGTCACCAGCCTTCAGCAGCGTTGTATTAGATATGAGTTCATATGTTCCCATCTGCTAATTCCCGGCTTACCTCTAGGCATGGAATGTATATATATAATTTTTTCCTGCTTGGATTATTAGAATTAAAATAATTGAATTGAAATATTATACGTTTTTTAGAGAAACTTCCATGTATTTAAAATGCTTCTAAGAATCTTGCAATAGCGCGTCAAGGGAATCGTCATCAGTTTATTTTTCGAATTTGTAACCGCTCTAAAGTTCCTTTGGATATCAACCCCCCACCCCTAATTCGAGTCCATTATTGGACTCGAAATTAATTATAAATATTCTGGGTCTTCATGCACTAGCTTTCAACAGAGTTCTGTTTTCGATGTTCAAAATTAATTTCGGTTCATTTGCCTTGAATAAGCATCAGCTTGAATACGTATGAAATTGAGAGCCTAAAGAATGTTATTTTAATTGTATGGCTTTTTTGCTTATGTAAGAAGATACTTTAAGGTCTCTCTAAACCAAAATTGGTAAAATTGAACTAATTACTAGTGCAAATTTACAGATTTCATTAGCGAAAGGTGAGCCACATGAGATTAGAAGAAAATTACTAATTCGATTAGTCGAGGTATTTCCTAATTCGATCGTCCAAAGCCACTAATTTCTTGATAGGAATAAATAAAACTTAGGACTGGAAATAATATTTTGAAAAGGGTTATAAAAATTGAAGAAGTAAAGAATAGAAAAGTTGGATAAATCGACGCGTTGGTGTGACATTGATAACTCTATTGACACAATAAGAAGGTCATATTATGAAATTTTAAACGTGTCGTGCTCTGTCTTGAATCTAAAACATTTATTTTTGATTGTTTGAACAAAGTTAAGAGAAATGAGAATTTTTCTAATCTTGTAATAACACAAAATTAATGGGCATGTAATGAAGTTTACTTTTATTTTATTGCTTTTCTTATTGCGCAAAAGATACTTTATTGCCTCTCTGAATTGAAATTATTAAAACTTATCTTATCACTAGTGAAATTTTACAGATTTTATTAGCGAAAAGTAGGACACTAAAGACTTGAAAAAAGTACTGATTCGATTATTCAAGATATTTTATAATCCAACATTAAAAATTAACTTATTGCTCATTAAAAATATATAAACTTACTATTTGGGACTGTATATAGTAATTAAGAAAGGTTGTCGAAATGGAAAAAGAGAAATACAGTAATTAAAAAAGTTAATCGACTTTTTCTCAGGACCCTAAGGTAGCGAATGTATCAGTAAAGTAGGCTCATGAAGAGTAAAAAATCTCGCGAAATAATTGATGAATTAAAATTTCATAAAAATTGGCACTACAGTTTCATCCAAACAACTTTTTTTTTAATTTCTGGACCAATCGGCTAAATAGCGTAAGCTCCTTATGTACCGAAATAAAAAAATCATACATTTTTCATGTTTTCTGAATGGAATATTCGACTTTTCTTAGATAAATTTAACTGTTTTTCATCTAAAATAAGAATATTTATTGGTTGAAACATTAACTATTCTATTTTTCGTTAAGAATTAATCTATTTGATTGAAAATTTGACTAATTGTTTGAACTCCTTTGTTAAAAATCCATTTTATTGGTTCAAGGTTTATCATCTCAGTTGAAAATTGAGGTAAGCTAAAATAGATTGCGTTTCCATTGTTTTAACAATAATACGAAGGCAATCTATTGTATCTTACCTAATTCACCTTCATGATAATCTCTTCAATGTGTGCTCAGACATATTTGAGAAGCTTCAAAAGACCGTACAGAAAGGAAAAAAATGATAAAAACTTGGCAAGATAATTATTAATAAATGAAAGAGAAAATCTCACCAACTTTCTTTAATTTTTTTCCTTTCAATATATTCTTAAGGTTTCTACAATTCTTATGATTTATTAAATTAAAAAACTTATCCGACTTGTTCTCGGGATTCTATGGTAGCAAATCGTGCAAGAGAGTAGGATCCAGTAGGTCTACTGGAATACTAAAAATTCAAATTGTCCATTAAGATTACGAAATCGTGAGAAACAATCCAATAAACTAAAAACAAACATCAAAAAATTACTAACGTTCTTGGAGGCGATTATATAACTTTTTCACTTTCACTTCTACTTCCACTCTTCAGAAATTCACTTTGTTTTTTTTTTTAATTTTGGTTGCAATGAAATCGTCAAAAAAAGAAAACAACGGACGTGAATTTCAAAAAAGTAGAAGTGGAATATCATCATAGCTGATCAGCGCAAGCACTGGGCCATGCAAGACCTTCCAGACTAGATGGTCTAGTAAAAGTTAGAACTGGGCAAGAATAGTTTCAGATACATGTTAGATCAGATCTTCCAGACTAGACAGTCTACATGTCTTCTTCACAGAGTCTTCAATGCGGACCAATATTGAACATTATTCCACAAAAATATAATGAGAATGTGAAACGATTCTATGATATTATTTATTGTCAACATATTTCGCGCATTAATGTGGTAGTTAAGTGTACAATCTAGACATAAACAATACAAACAATAAAGTAGCCTCGGAATAGAAGGAAACTTTGATTGACGAAATGCATACAGTAGGTAATGAATCAAATTGTATTCAAGGGGTCGGTTTGATTATGAATGACCAAGAAAGACAGCATCTCAAAGATCATGATTTTGTATCACCCAGATTGCTGTGGGTTAGAATGAAAGTAGGAATCAGAACCTTATTTATCATAGCGTGCTACGCCCCAATTGATAGCGGTCCGAGTGAAGTCAAAGACGCCTTCTGGGACACTTTAAATGATATAATAAGTACTTGCGATCAAGGTGAAAGAACAATTCTGCTAGGAGATATAAACGGATGGGTCGGCGTCCAACCTAAGGATACAGATACAGAAAGGGTGCTAGGTAAGTTTGGGGATCCAACAAGAAAAATTATAACGGGGAAAAATTAGTTAGCTTATGCTTAGAAAAGGGCCTATTTGTTACAAATACTTGGTTTCGACATAAAATGATCCCCATGTACACTTGGCGTGAAGGGAATAGCCAAAGTATAATTGACTTCGTTATTGCGAATGAAAGACTAACAATAAGAGAACTAGTAAAAGATACAGGAGTCATGAGAGGTTCTGAATGCAATACTGATCATTACCGTCTAGTTTCTAAAATAAAATTAGCTCAGGGACAGAAACCAGAAGTGCGAAGAGATTTTCAAAATAAGATAAGCGAACGCATAGATAGGGCAACTTGGGAGGCGCTTATGACCGATAAAGATATAGAGGGTCCATGGACTATGTTCCGGGATATCATTGTTAAAACTGCAATTGGAGTGTGTGGTACGGCGGTTCTAGGAAGAAAGTCTGGTGATGCATGGTGCAATGATGAACTTAAGGCAGCCCGACAAGAAAAGAAAGAAGCGTACGAGAGAACGTTGAACATCACAGGTCTCAGCGATGAGGAGAGAAATAGGCTCAAAAATGATTACAGACACAAAAATAGGAAAGTTGAACGACTAGTCAAGGAGAATGAAGATAAAATCAGAACCGAAGATGAGAAGAGAATACAAAAAGTCTTCGAAGGAAGCAAGAAACTAATGTTTAAAAAGATTAAAAAGCGATTATCGTAACAATATACAAAAGGAAGGGAGATAAAAGCAACTAATTACAGAGGTATCAGCTTATTAGGTACCGTAAGTAAAATTTACTCAAAAATACTTATCCGCAGGGTAATGAAAACAGCAGAAGAAAAGATATGGGAAGTCCAAAGTGGATTTATGCTAGGGAGATCATGTACGGATCAGATATTTAGTTTAAGACAGATCACAGAAAAATATAAAATATATGCAGGTAACAAAGCGAGTGTAAGTGTGATTGGAAAACTGAGTGATTGGTTCGATATTATGCAAGGCGTAAAACAAGGATGCGTTATGTCCTCATGGCTACTTATCATATTTATGGATAAGTGTCTAAGAATGGCCCTCTTCGACGGAGAAGGCGTAGATCTCGAAAGAGCGAAGGTACGTGGGTTAGCTTTCGCATATGACAAGATTGTTATGGCAGAATCAATTGAGGACTTGTAAAGAATTTCGAATAAACTTAATACAAGCATGAAGAACATGGGCCTCAACCGAGCGAGTCACGCCTACCCTGGAAGGGAAATGGCTTAATGGTATAATAATAATAATATAATAAATCACTTGGAGAATTTTTAAAAATTGAGATGAATTTTCCTATAAGGATAGAAAAGAAAAATATGTTATGTGTGTTTGTCTTAATTCAACAAATATGTAAACTAAATATGTCATTTTTCATTGATCATCAATAAAACTCACGCATATGCTTTAATGTACACTTTAAAAAATGGTAGTGATTTCACAAGAGCTAACATCACAAATTGTATTGTAAAATCGCAAATACCGTATCTGATTCTCCCACCACTAATTTTCTGGACAGTGTTTCATACAACGAGAAAAGGTGGGAATAGAGTATATAATGGCGAATAATCTCTAAACCGGCATCTTTCATTTGATAAAATGAAGCACGTTTTTGGTACTCTCCTCTTAACCTTTGTGGTTTTCTTCAATTCTGTTGGTAAGTATGACCTTTAAAAATTAAATTTTTAATAAGGAAATTGTTGGCTTTCGCTTTCTTTTCGTAACCTTTGACAATGTACTACTTCCTGGATAGGAATATTTAAAATATGTACAACAAATATTTTGTGTTTATTTGTGCGCTATCGTCTAAATAATTGTCCTTGACTTTGACAATGAAGAGTGATCTTTATGATTTTACCTCCCATTCAATATAAGAATTATTATTTCATGAACCCTTTGACGATTTTCAATCTTTTTTGGCTCAAATGAAAGGTCCAATTCTGAAGATCACTCTTGTAAAATATCAAATTAATAAATTCATTTTCCTATCTTCTGACAAGAGTTGAAGTTGAAATACAAAATGCCTTAAAAATCGGAATTTTATTTTTGTTTTTCTCGCGTAGTAATATAATACTCATGAAGCCAATGTACCTAAACCAATATTAGTGGTCTGATACTATCATCAGGTAGTGTATACATTTATAGAAATAAAACAAATATTATTTCATGCGATCATATATGTAATAATATATGATTTCGGCACACTAAGACCATCGAATCCTCAAAGTCGATACCAGAGGTGGGTAGTAACTTGTTACAGGAAACAAAGTTACTCAAAAGTTACTTTTTTCTAACTTTCAGAGTAACTTTGTTACTATTTTGAAAGCAACTTGTTACGTGATTTAGTTACGATTTTGCAGTAACTTGGAACTTTAATTTCAGTTACTTTGAAGTAACTTTGTGATTTTTGTATAATATATTCTATTAGGAGAGATTCAAATTAAAGTCATTTTTAGTTAGAATAATATCAACCATTATATTTTTCGTTGAAAATTAATCTATTTTGGTTAAAAATTAAACGACTTGTTTGAAAATTTATGTATTTTGTTGATAATTCAACTATTTTGGTAGAAAGTTCAAGTAGTTGGTTGAAATGTAACTTTTCGTGGATAATTTATATCTTTCGTTTCAAAATTCTATGTAACTGTTTTGTGGAAAATTGATCTTTTGGCTTGAAAATGCCTTTCTTGTTTTAAAATTCGACTTTTTCGTTTCAATTTTTTTTTTAAATCTCATACTATTTTTGGTAGAAAATTGAATTGGTTTGGTTGAGGATTCAGCTATTTTGTTGAAAATTCGTCTTTTTTGCTTGAATGCAATTGTGAATTCAACTATTTTGTTAGAAAGTTCAACTATTATTATTATAGATTAGCAGTTCGAACTCGAAAGTTCATTGCCTCATCTACCCGAGACCGCCACACATCTCTGTCTTGTGCATTCTCCATCCAGTTTAAGTAATCATGTCCTAGTTCTTTTAGATCATCCCTTACATTTTCTCCCATCTGTTTCTCGGTCTGCCTAGGGGTCTCTTACCAGTCGGTCTCCCTCTTAAATCTTGCGCCACTGTTCTTTCATTGCCCATTCTTGCTACATGCCCCGCCCATCTTAATTTACGCGCTTTCATTACTCTATTAATATTTTCTGACCCGTAGAGAGCGTGCAGCTCATCATTATGCAGTTTTCTCCACTCGCCGGTCTCTTCGTCCCTTTTTGGACCATAGATTTTTCTAAGTCCTTTATTCTCGAAAACTCTAAACCTATTCTCTTCTCCTTTCGTCAGCGCCCACGTTTCACACCCGTACATGACGACCGGCATTATTATCGTTTTGTAAATTCTTACTTTGATGTTTCTAGATAGCGATCGCGATTTTAGTAGCGTGTTTGCTGCATAATAGCACCCATTGCCAGCGTGTAGCCGCGCATTGATTTCCGTTTTAATCTTATTTTCGCTAGTTATAATAGACCCGAGGTATTTAAACACGTTAACCCTTTCGAATTTCATATTTCCGGCCATTAGATCCCCGTCTTGATTACTTTCTCCGGACCTGACGACGGTCATATATTTTGTCTTCGATTCGCTAACTTCCAAGCCAATCTCTTTGGCTTTTGCGATCAAGATTTCTGCATTTTTAGCTACCGTTTCTTTATCATCCCCTAGTACGTCGAGATCATCCGCATATCCAAGAATTTGTATTACCCCATTGAGGGTAGCACCGGTCGGATTCGCCTGCACTTGCCTAACCACGTATTCTAAAACTAAGTTAAAAAGGACGCACGAAAGTGCATCGCCCTGTTTCAGGCCATCGCGGATCGAAAACTCTTCAGATAAACTACCGTTTACGCGTATTCTACCCTTACTGCCGCTTAAGCAAATTTCGATAAGTCTAACCAATTTTCTTGGCACACCCAAGAACTCTAGGATCCAGTACATTCGCGCGCGTATAATAGAGTCGTAAGCTTTTTTAAAATCGATAAATAGCTGATGTACTGCTTCATTAAATTCCCATTTCTTTTCTAACAGTTGTCTAATTGTAAACATTTGATCGCTTGTAGATCGGTTTCGGCAGAATCCTCACTGGTAATCCCCAATGATTTCCTCGGCAAAAGGAGTTAGTCTACTTAGGATAACATTAGACAGGATCTTGTAGCACGAAGGCACAAGTGAAATTCCCCGATAGTTGTTACAGTTAGTTTTATCGCCTTTTTTAAAGATGGGAATAATGATAGAGGTATTCCATTCTTCAGGCATGCGTTCTGTTTTCCAAACTGCGCGTATCAATTTACAAATTTGCCTTGTGAGGCAAGGGCCTCCATTTTTTATCAGTTCTGACGGTAGGTCATCGATGCCCGCGGCTTTGTTATTTTTCAACTTCTTTATGGCCATTTCTATTTCTATATCAGTAGGATCGTTAATTAATAGATCAGCAGTGTGGATTTTGCCGAGATTACCTTCAACGGGGGCTTCGCGTACATTTAATAGTTTATCGAAATAATCTTTCCATAAATTCAGTCTCTCTGTCGCATCGGCTACTAGATTGCCATTTGCGTCCCTCATTACTTCCGTTCTACTTTGAAAGCCTTTCCTTATAAAATTGATTCCCCTGTACATCTCACGCGGGTTATTTTGTTTATTATGCGCTTCTATTGCTAGTATTTTATTCTTTTCCCACTCCCTTTTCTTGGATCTATAGAGCCTATTTGTACTTTTGCTAATCTCGAGATATTTCTTATGTGTTTGATCGCACTTATTTTGTAAACTACTTAGTCTGGCCTCCCGACGTTTCTCAAACCAGAGTTTGCACTCTTCGTCAAACCATGGTTTGCTTTTGGTTACTTTCTTAAAACCTATCGTAAGTTTCGCGGCTGCCTTTATCGCCTTTTTCGTATTGCTCCACAGGGTTTCCGGGTCCTCCTCGTGATTATTGTTATCGTCTCTCTGTTCTTGGAGAGCGTCGAAACTATTAGAAATCTCAACGTGGTAATTTAATGTTTCTGTTGCTGTTTTGAACTTATCTATATTGAAACGAACTGTTGGCTCTGTGCGGCTTGTTTTCTTACTTAACGCTAGCCTAGATCTTAGTTTTACTATCACGAGAAAATGGTCTGAATTTAAATCCGCTCCCCTATACGATCTTATATCGAGAATGTTTGTATGACGTCTTCTGTCTATTAGAACGTGATCAATCTGATTGTGAGTATTACCATCTGGTGATGTCCAGGTGGCCTTATGTATATTTTTATGCTTGAAATATGTGCTTTTGACAACGAGGTTCTTTGAAGCTGCAAAGTTTATTACTCTGGTTCCATTATCATTACTGACGTCATGCAAACTTTCTGATCCTATTGTAGGCCTATACATTGGTTCTTTTCCAATTTTCGCGTTGAAATCCCCCAATACTATTTTTGCGTCAAACGTTGAGAACTTGTCAAAAACCTGCTCGATTGTTTCATAAAAAAGATCTTTAGTGTCTTCGTCTTTGACCTCGGTGGGGCAGTGCACATTGATTAATACGTGTTTGCTGAAATTACCCTTTAGTACAATGTATGATAACCGGTCGTTAATGAATTGCATGTCGATAAGTGCTTGCGAAATTCTTTTATTAATAAGAAAACCAGTCCCCAGTCTTTGCCCCTTAGCTCCTCCCCAGTAGAAAGTATAGTTATCCCTAGAAATTGACGCGAAATCGCCCGACCAGCAGGTTTCTTGAAGTGCTATTACGTCAGTTTTGTATTGAATTGCTATCTTAATAAGTTCGCTAAATCGGCCAGTTTTTAGACTACGCGCGTTTAGAGTTCCCACCCTTAGATCTTTAACTGTAGTTTTTTGTTTTTGCAAGTTAGCCATGGTAGTTTCAAGATAATCCGCACGTTAGGATCCTATTCCGATCGTAGGTGAGTCCACTGTCCCAGGAGTGATAACCCCCATACCTCCCTAGGTCTAAGTATGGGAGCTTTCCGACTCTGACAAGGACCATGTCAACTTGTCGTCAGACACATTACAGTTTCATCCTCGTACCCTAACGTCCCCCTGCAAGGCAGCGCGCCTACTGGCATCAATACCCCTTTGGCCCTATGCAGGCGAATCATTCCACACATCCCTTGCGGGCAGTGTCATCGCTGCAGTGTCCAATGGGCAGCAGGATTTTTCCCTTACAAGATTTTTAGTTTTGGTTCGGGTATAGTTTCTAGGTGGGTACACGCGGCACCTTGGCTTGCCAGAACCCACCCATTGTGTATGAACGCGAATGGGTGGGTCCCCCAAGCCATGGTTGTCGTGTACCTATTTTTTACCAGTGCTAGATTCACCACACCCACGACTGGCTCCTATCGGCTGTCCGCGACTGCTCATTCTTGTATTCGCAGTTAACCTTGGGGGCTGTTCAGCCTTACGGGCCGTTCCTCTATCCGCAACCTGAGGACGCGCTACGTAGTGGTGATAGGAAACCCACCGAGTAGAGAAAGTTCAACTAGTTGGTGTAAAAATAACTCACATTGTTGTCGAAAATTCAACTGTTTTTTTGAAAAGTGTTTTGGTTAGGAAATTGATCTCTGCTGGTAAAATAAATTCTGAAGAGGGTTCCGCGATTTTTTGTTAAATTTGTCTTTTCTGGTTGAAAATCTAACTACTTGCTTGAAAGTTGATCTAGTTTATTTGAAATTCAGTTGTTCGACTAAAGATTTATGATTTTACTTGAAAATTCACCTTTTTGGTTGAAAATTTAACTATTTCCTCAAAATTTTTCTTTTTTTAGGGGTGAAAAATAAAAATTTTCGCCCAAAAAATCAACTGTTTGGTTGAAAATTAACATTTATGTTGGAAATTTAGCTTTATGGTATGAAATTTGTCTTTTTGTTTGAAAATTGTAAAAAATTCAACTTTTGGTTGACAATGAACTTTTTTGTTAAAAATTAATATTTTCGGTATGAAAATTCCAAATTGGGTTGAAAATTCATGTATTTTGTTACAAATTTAACTATTTTGGTAAAAACTCCAAATTTGGTTGAGAAGTAACTTTTTTGTTGAAATTCATGCGTGCTTCCAAATATTTAATTTCTTTATTTTTAATGTTAGTTTTTACGATTTACATAAAAAATACATGTCCTACCGTGAAGTGGTTTAAAGCAAATTTTTAGGTATAATTTAGCCAAAAAATTTTGTTCAATAAAATTTTATTGTATATTGTAACAAAAACTTATACAAAATTTGTAGATCTTTTTGGGTTAATGTCATTTTTTACGTTTGAAACAAAAACTTTGCATCCTATCAAAAAATGATTGTAAACAAATTTTGTATATCTTTTTTGGGCGAATAACTTTTTTCTATTGATTTTTTTCATGTTTCTTTTTTCTCAAAAATTCAATTTTTTTATTTTTTATTTTATTTTTTGAATTTTTTCCTAATTTATTCATACAACATTTATAGTTCTCTTTGGGGCAAACAACTTTTGTAGATCCATTTTTTTTGTACCTTGTTTTTTTTCCAAAAATTTAATTTTGTATTCCTAATTTCACTTTTTACGACTAAAATAAAAACTATGCATCTCATTAAAAATAATTAATTACGTAGCACTTTTGTAGGCGAACAACTTTTGTCTATCGATTATTTTTCGTACCTTTGTTTTGCTTTTCCAAAAATTAAATTTTGCATTTTTAACGTTTTTTTTTAGGACAAAAACAAAAACTAAGTGTCTTATAAAAATCAATTAATAAAAAATTTGTAGATTTTTTATAAGTGCATATTTTTTATTTTTTCATCTTTTCCGTATCATGCACAGTTTGATCGCAAATGGAATTTTTGATTTTTCATATTAAAACCTGTTTTTTTTTTCAGATTTAGAGGATCTCAAAACGTAGAGATTTAAAGAAATCCGTAATAGTCAGTTTTCAAATAAAACCTTCTTATTATGATGAGATTTTACGAAACAGCAATATTTTCTCTGACCGGGTTTTTTCTATGAACAAACAGATTTTTGTGGTACAATTCGACATAACTTTAAAAATAACTTTCAACTTGATTAATCTATAATATTGTTTCTCGCCTGTTTACAGAATCAAGTAATTCGGACCAGAATTGGAACACGAACGCATCTCCACCCCATGAAAATCCTCCAGAAAATGAAAATAATGATAATTTAAATCCTCAAATCCATAATAATCGTGTAAATAGACCTGGTCTTAACCGACTTCCACGTGGGCGTCATAGACTTGTTCCAGCTAACCGTGCTCCAGCTAGGTATATGTCGTCGAAGGAATGCCCCGTTGTCCTATTAAAAAAAAAATAAAAAAAAAAAAAAAAAAAAGGCGGTCTTATAAAACAAGTCGTTTAAAAAATGGTTACAAAATTACAATAATTGCTTGACCTTTTGCTATTTAGAGGAATAGATTCTTAATGGTTTTTTTAACTGCCTTAATATTGCTGTAACATATATATATAACTGGGCAATACACGACTCGTCCTCATAGTCCAGTGGAAATAGCTAATCAATTAACAAAAAGTCCGAAGCTCTTCAAAAAAATTGTATATTTGTTTTTTCATATGCTGAATATAAAATCAAATTTTGCATATAGTTTGAAACGGATTTACTGCTTTTTTTATTGAATACCGCAATGTGGGACGAATACTACGATCCATTGCATTATATATAATTATCGAGGATTTTTTCAGATTTCTCGTTTCTTTAAAAAAGTTTTTGAAAGTAATGAAATAACTGCCGTTATTTGCCGTTATTGATTGAGATAGTTTATCTTTTTTAATTTTTCAAAAGCCATTCGTGAGTTCTTGTTTTTTTTAATTTTCCCTGTTCTGTAACTGTTTTTTTCGGACATTGAAAGAAAAACGATTATTTTCATTAATTCTTTTTTTTTTATTCCTGTAAAAAACAAGAGAAATTGGGAGGTTCCTTTTATAACACTCATTACGATTTCCGAAGCGTTTGTATTTTTTGGCTAGTTTAACAAAGTACCTAATTTGTTTAATTGCAATTCTAATATTGTTGCCTGTCGTGCAACGTTTTGCGAATTTAATATTTTTCAGATTTCGACTGATTTTCGCTGGGTAGTGAATAACAAATTAATAATTTGTTTATAATTAATAATGTTGCCAACTTGTAAAAACTTTGCAAATGTAATATGTCGTTGGTAATAAGTTCTTCATCACTCAGTACGATTTGCAAAATGTTTGTAAGTTTTGGCTAGTTTACGAAAGTAACTAATTGGTTTAATTGCAATTTTAATATTATTGCCAGCCGAGCAACGTTTTGCAAATTTGATAATTTTCAGATCTCGAAATTTCTAACATTTGCTACCCAAAAACGCAACCTTCGCAATTTTCGCTGGAATTTTAGGAGTTTTGCAAATCATATAATAGTTTCTCCCCAATGTGAAAAAGCAGAAACAACATTTTGCAAATATTCGGTAATTTTGCTGGGGAGTGATTAACAAAATAATAATTTGTTTATAATTAATAATGTTGCCGCTTCACAAACGTTTTGAAAATTTAATACAGAATAGTGGAGCAATGGGCGGCAAATTTTACAAATAATTTTTTCAAACAAATTGCCGACCCGATCACGTTTTGCAAAATTTTATTTTATGTTCAACATGTACAAAAACTATACAATTTTTTTCAAGGCCTTCGGAATTTTTGTTAATTGACTCGATTTCTATGTCTAATTCCACTAGTCTATCATGCCTGTTTCAGAACCAGATCTTACGCACGGTTTGACCCTTGTGCATCTCCAGTGGTGACATCAGACAGTTCTCCACCACCATCCCATTTTTACCCATCTATTATTTTCCTTGCTTGAGAAAATCTGTACCCAGAAATTGCCTTGAAATGTTAAATCATGCCATGAATTATTATTAGCCTTGTTTTGAATGAACCACCTGGTTTATCTTTGAACACCTTCATCCGAAATATAAACAAAAGCCCATAGTTTGAAAAACTTCTAGCAGGCCGGCAAGCCTATGTGATAGTTTGTCATGAAGTTTGTACGGCAGAAAACAGTTTTGTTGGATTTAACAACAAGTTTGAAATACCATCCGAGTTGAAATCCTAAAAAGCTATTAATAATATCCTGAGAGCTATTCATAGTTCCATAAGGTTCTAAGAGTTCCATCATTTCCCTAGTCCATTTCACTCGTCTAGTATCAATTACTTCATGAATATAGGTTTTTTTCTGGTTAAGGAAAAGACTAGAAGCACAGAAAAAACTGAAAATAAAATTTGTTGCAGGAAATTTTGTAGAGCGATAAAGTTTTGTTAAGCCAACTTCGCATCTTTCAAAATACATGTGTTTGTCATGGATAAACAAAAGAAAGTTTAACCGATATTTGTGTAAAGTTTATCCTGTGAAGTTAATTTTTGTTGAAAAGAATCCTTCGTCGCAAATCGATTTAAAGTTTATCTTCTATTTTTTCTGTGTGGGTAACAGTGTGATGGAGCTGGTGAACTACCTGTTGTCACCACGGGGGATCCACAAGGGCCAGACAGTGCGTACAATTTCGTCCTGAAGCAGGTGTGAGGACGAGTCGTGGACTCTTAACTTGCTTGGTCTATAATTTTCTTTGTCATCGTTTTCCAGACTAGATTCGTTTGGCGACCAGAACTATTCGGGGGAATGTATAAATCCTCCGGAACATAACAATAATGTTCCTGGACGGAATGTCAACTATGATGAATCTAACGTTGGACATAATTTTGGACCTTTACATAACACATTCTCTGTGAACCAAAATGTGAGACATGGAGCATCCGCTGTAGCCTCTGCCACTTACAATCCAATTTTGCAAAATTTTGCAAGTGCCAGGACCCCCCAGCTCGCAAGAACCGACAGTAGCAATTCACGCATTTCCGATCGATCTCAAAATCGCAATTCAAGACATTCCAGTGGATCTGAAGATAGCAATTAGAGATGACAAAAGAAGAAATTTTTGTCGAAAATATTGAAAATCTGAAATGCATTTGAATTCTTCAATGTTTATAAAAATAAAAGAGTGATTTACTGATTCTAAGTTTTTTTCTATTATTACATTAAGTGTTGGATAAGTAACTTAAGTTACTATTTTCACTTCATTAATTTTATAATTAAAAAATCAAAATAATTAAGATGATAGTTCATAAAAACTTAATTTAAAAATAAGTAGGCAATTGTTAAAGTAAATAAGAAATACACAATATATTTCGGCAAATGAACAACTATATATATTTAGAATGAAATTCAAGTTTTGCAAAAGACATGTGACTTTGAAAATGATTTTTTGTATTGAAATTCCACTATACATATTATAACTTTTAAGTGATAAAATAGTTGATAATACTATTTGCATGACTGTAGAAAAATATGCTTATAATTTTTATAGTTCTTTGAAATTCTTTTGAATTCAAAAGGACATTAGTCACATTATTAATCCACATTAGTCACTGTTAGTCACTTCTTGGGTTAGGAATTAATCACTTTTAATAACTTTTTTTGTTTAAATATGTCACTATTTCAGTTTTTTCAAGCAAATCAGACTGCGGCAGCCTAGAAATTAAAAATTTATAAATTCAAATTTGTTTTAACCCTATTATGAAAGATTCTATATTTAAAAAGTGACAAGATTAGAATTTTGGTATTTGAATATTAATGGCCAGGGAATTTTGAAATTAAGTTTTGCGGCCACCCTGATAATATATATGTCTTAATAGGGTGGTCCAAAAAATTTTTTTTCGAATTTTATGGGGACACCCCCCAAATTTGTTCGAATCCACCCAAAAATAAATCAATTTTTTTTGTTTTGAAAAAAAATGATATTTAGGGGTGGCGCAAGCCCCATGAAGTTGAACATGTATTTCCCATAAGAAAAAAATACGTTTTTGTAACACACGCACGAAATGTTCGCTTTTCGAGGCATGTATTTCGTGCGGGAAGTGACCAATTCCAAAGCCGTGGTAAAAAGCAGTTATAAAAAGACTTTTTCTAGCTGCTGCGCTTGCGCTCTTTGAGCAAGATTACTTTTTCTAGCTGCTGCGCTTGCGCAGTTCCAGCCAGATTACTTTTTCTTGCTGTTGCGCTTGCGCATTTCGATTCAGATTTACTTTCCAGGACAACCGGAATAATAACCTCACTTCATTATGATTTGACGCTTGAGAGACTGATTGTGAGCAGTGAATAGTGATCGGACAAACTCGAAGTGATAAGTTACCATAAGTGACTGATAAATTACCGATAAATTACCGAAAATTTAAGAAATTTGTGGATACCTGAAATTTCCGGTAATTTATCAATTTTCCATAAATTTCCGGAAATTTGGGAAATTTATCAATTTTCCATAAATTTCCGGAAATTTTTCAATATTTTACAAAAAGCTTTGGCTACCTGAAATTTTCGGTAATTTAGCAATTTTCCATAAATTACCGGAAATTTAGCAATTTTCCATGAATTTCTGGAAATTTTTGGAATCTTTGCAAAAAGCTTTGGATATCTGAAATTTCCGATGATTTAGCAACTTTTCATAAATTTCCGGAAATTTTTGAAATTTTCAGATTTTTTCCAGAAACCTTTGGATACATTGAATTTCTGTAAGTTTTAGGCAATATTCAAATTCACCGAAAATTCCCGGTAATTTTTGGTAATTTTACCATAAATTTCCAAAAATTACCATAAATTTCCAAAAAATGTATTCTTATTGTTTCTCAAATCGAAAATTTCCTGCATTTGTTACAAAAAATATCGTGTGCAACAGGTGCTGAAAGTAGATAGTTGCAACTCTTGTGAACTTTACAGTACATTCTATCGGCTCATCTTCGGTTCGTTTCCGGCTTGTCTTCGGCTCGTTTACAGCTCGTCTTCGGCTCGCTTCCAACTCGCCTACAACGCGCCTACAACTCCCCTTCGACTAGCCTCTGGCTCGTACAGCAAACTTCACACTCGTGTGGAACTGCCTACTTTCCGCACTTGTAGCACAATATACTATTTTGTAAATCTTATTCAGAATCCTCAATATTATCTCAATCGAGTTGAAACTTAAAATTTCTCTACACAATTAGCCATAGAATACGAATAAAATATCACCCCATAAGCCTGTTTTATAGGGTCCCAAAGAAACCCCATAAGTGAAAAAATGGGTTTTGCGAGTTTTTGGCGCTAATTATGATTTTTTGCGGTTTTTTAATGCGAATTGTTTCTAATACATAAAATGTGACTTTATACTAAAAATTAGATATTTTCATGAATTGTTTAAACAATTTATTATTGTTTTTAGCAATTTTCTCATAGAATGTAGTTAGAAAGACGCGATTTTTTCACAAATTTTCCATTTGTTGTCCAATTTTCAATTAGAGGGAAGCGATAGTTCATCAATGTTAACAATAGTGATTGTTTAAACAATTTATTATAATTATTAATAATATTATATTTGAATAGTGCTAGAAAGATGCGGATTTTTTTTAAATTTCTGGCTTTTTGTCCAATTTTCGTCTTTAGTGAAGTAATAATAATAAATTAAAGTTAACAAAATAATTGTTCAAACAATTAATTAAAATTATTAATAATATTTTATTTGAATAATGCTGAAAAGATGCGGTTTCTTTTTAAATTTCTGGCTGTTGTCCACTTTTCATTTGGAGTGAAGTACTAATGAATTCAATTAACAAAATAATTGTTTAAACAATTTATTATAATTATTAATAATATTATAATTGAATAGTGCTAGAAAGATGCGCTTTTTTTAATATCTGGCTTTTTGTTTAATTTTCATTTGGAGTGAAGTAATAATGAATTCAAGTTAACAAAATAATTGTTTAAACAATTTATTATCATTGTTGATAATATTCTCTTTGCTTAATCGGTAGAATGTTGCGGTTTTTTCTGAAATTTTCAACTGTTTGTTTATTTTTTATTAGGCGTGACTTTCTAGCACTTATCTGAGAAAAGATAGTTATAAACAATATTAAATTGTTTGAACTACTTTTCTGTTAACTTTAATTAATTATTACGCCACTGAGTGAAAAAAGGACAGAAAGGTAAAAATCGCCTTAAAACCGCAACTATCAGGTGCAATCGATATAGATGAAGATAGTCATAAACAATAATAATTTGTTTAAACAATTATTTTTGCTAAATCTAATTAATTATCAAGTCACGCCTAATAAAAAATAAACAAGCAGTTGAAAATTTCAGAAAAAACCGCAACATTCTACCGATTAAGCAAAGAGAATATTATCAACAATGATAATAAATTGTTTAAACAATTATTTTGTTAACTTGAATTCATTATTACTTCACTCCAAATGAAAATTAATCAAAAACCAGAAATTTCAAGAAAAAACCGCATCTTTCTAGCATTATTAAAATATAATATTATTAATAAGTATGATAAATTGTTTAAGCAATCACTATTGTTAACATTGATGAACTATCACTTCCCTCTAATTGAAAATTGGACAAAAAATGGAAAATTTCTGAAAAAACCGCGTCTTTCTAACTCCATTCTATGAAAAAATTGCTAAAAACAATAATAAATTCTTTAAACAATTCATGAAAATATCGTGTTTTAAAATTTTTTCAACTTATTTTTATTTTTTAATTTTAACTTAAATTGTTTGAAGTCTTATGAATCGAATTCTTCGGAATGCTTTCAAATCCAAAAGAACATTAGTCCCAATATTGATGCACATATTGACTATCAGTAACTTTTTGGATTAGAAATTAGCTACTATTTCGAAAAAAAATCAAACTGAGGACACTATAATTAAATAAAAAAGATGAATTTATTAACCAAGAAAGATTTTTCAAACAATAAAGAAAAAAATGTCATAAAAACTGTTGAATTTTCAGGCCAAAAACATGAGCTATCAACAAAAAAGTTGAATGTTCAACTAAATAATTGAATTTTCAATCACAAAGATAAATTTTCAATCAAAAAGATCAATTTTCTACCAGTAAGGAATTGTCAGTAAAATATGTTCATAAATTTTCAAACAAATATTTGAATCTTCAACTAAGAAGATTCATTTTCTACCAAAGAGGACGAGTTTTTAACAAATGACATAATTTTTCACCTAAATACTTTGAACACTGGATATGATAATAGTTCAAATTTTGTTTGAATAATTTTTGGTTTATATTTTTTCGCTACCAAATTTTTCTGCATTAATAGTTGAATTTTAACCCAAAAAGATTAATTTTCATCAAAAATGAAGCAGGTGAATTTTAAAAATTAATATTTTTACAAATGGAAGATGTTATCTACAAGTGAATGAAGAAAAGTGCATTAGAAAATTGAATGAGAAAAAAATTAGAAAAAGTTTCCTCATTGAGGGTAAAAAATTATTACATTTTTTATAGCATTTTTTAAAGTTCCTAGGTCAGGCCAAATTGAGTTTCAAAAATATGTCATGATCCAAAAACTTTGTTATGGCATCTTTTGTGACATTGAACGCTTTTTAAACGTAATTTTGCCTAACTTTGTAGGTTTTTGGGATTCTTTAAAAATATTTTTAAAACGGATTTGATATTTACGTCTAAGAAAACTTTTCAATGCGTTCTAAAAACATCTTAAGTCACTTGTATCCACTGTGGATGTGGTAAAGAAGCATTTATGAAGCATTGTTTCCATCTGATAGTTTAATTTTTTTATTAAATTCTTTTTCGTTATCGCTGTTTCATTGTCTTCTTAAAATCATTTTACATAAATCAGAAACATTTCATTAAATCTTTATTCACTTTATTTAATTAATTTTACGTGAATTGAACACAAAATTTCAATAACCAAAAATAAAAAAGTTGAAACAGAGATGCACGCCTTGGCGCATTTCTCTTGATGTCTTGGTTTAAACAATGTTAAGAGAAATAAGAATTTTTTGAATTTTGAAGTAACAAAAAATTAAGGGGCATCTGATGAAGTTTATTTTCATTTTACAGCTTTTTGCTTACGCAAAAGATACTTTATTGCCTCTCTGAATAAAAATTGCTAAAACTTAACTAATCACTAATTGATTTTTACAAATTTGATTAACGCAATGTAGGACACTACAGATTTGAAAAAATTACTGATTCGATTATTCAAGATATTTTCCAATCCAATAGTAAAAAAAAATTATTGCTCAGTAGAAATATATAAACTTATTATTTAGTACTGTATATAGTAATTAACAAAGGATATCAAACTGGGAAACGAGAAGCAAATGTATCAGTAAAGTAGGCTCATGAAGAGCAAAAAATCTCGAGAAATGATCGACGAATTAAAATTTCATACAAATTGGCACTGCAGTTTCATCCAAGCAACTTTTTTAAAAAATTTCTGGACCAATAGGTTCAATAGCGTAACCTCATTATGTACCGAAATACCAAAAAAATCATGTTTTTTGAATGGAAAATTCCACTTTTTTTAGTTAAATTCAACTGTTTTAATCTAAAATGAAAATATGTATTGGTTGGAATAATAACTATTCAATTTTTTGTTAAGAAATAATACTTTTTGATTGAAAATGTAACTAATTGGTTAAACTCCTTTGTTAAAAATACATTTTCTTGGTTCAAGGTTGATCATTTCAGTTGAAAATTGAGGTAAGATAAAATAGATTGCGTTCCTTGTTTCAACAATATAACGAAGGCAATCTATTTTATCTCACCTTCATTATAATGCCTTCCATGTGTGCCTTCACATATTTTAGAAGCTTCAAAAGAATGTACTGGAAGAAAAAAATTATAAAAACTTGGCAAGATAATTATTAATAAATAAAAGAGTGAATCTCACCAACTTTTAATAATTTGTTTCCTTTTAATATATTCTCAAGGTTTCTATGATTCTTATGATTTATTAAATTAAAGAACTCTATCGACTTTTTCTCAGGATTGCAAGGTAGCAAATCGTGCAGAAGAGTGGAGGCGAATATATAACTTTTTCACTTTCACTTCTACTTCCACTTTTCCGAAATTCACCTTTGTTTTTTTATACTTCGGTGGCAATGGAAAGGTAAAAAAAACAACGGACGTGAATTTCGAAAAAAATGGAAGTGGAATATCATCATAGCTGCCCATCACGAGTCCTGGAGAAGGAAAATATTTTATGCGCGTTTGTCTTAATTTAGCAATTACATCAACAAATTTCGTCAGTTTCCATTAATCAACAAAAAACTTTCCGCATAAGCTTATATGTACAATTTAAAAATGATTTGTGATTTCACCAGAACTAACATTATAAATTGTAACGTGAAATCGCAAGTACAGTATGTAATCATCCCACCACTAATTTTATCGATATTGTCTAATACAATGAGGAAAAGGTGGGAAATAGAGTATATAATCGTGAATCATTTTTTATACTGCCCCTTCATTTGAAAAAATGAAGCCCGTTTTTTTTACTCTCCCCTTGATCTCTGTGATTTTCTTCAAATCTGTTGGTAAGTATAATCTTCAAAATTTAAATGTTCATCAATGAGATTGCTGGATTTCGCTTTATTTTGACAACCTTTGACAATAGCTTTTTAAATAGGAATATTTGAAATAAGTACAAAAAATATTGTGTGTTTATTTGTACGCCTTTGACTAAATAATTATGCTTATTTTGACAGTAAAGAGTAGTATCTATGATTTTACCTCTCATTCGAGCCATTGGACATTGAAAAGTCTTCACGGGTTCATGACATAATAAATTTATGTGGTTCATTCAATGTATTTTAAATTCAGCATGTTCGCACATAAGAATTATTATTTCATGAACCCTATGACGAGTTTTTAATATTTACTTGCTCAAATGAAAGGACAAATTCTAAAGATCACTCTTGTAAAATATGAAATTAATAAATTCATTTTCCTATTTCCTGCCAAGAGTTGAAGTTGAAATACAAAATACCATATAAATCGGAATTTTAATTTTTGTTTCTCTCGCGTGCCCATGTGTCCACTGTACTTAAACCAGGCTTAGTGATCTGATACTATCCGTCGGTAGTGTATACATTTATGGAAATAAAAAAAAATAATTGCATGTGATAATAAATGTAAAAATATGAGATTTCCTTATAGAGGAAGCATTAGTTATTTTTTCAATAATAGAAAAATCAAAGTTTTCCCTTTGATCAATTTAAAAATAGAAATGCACAAAAAAAATACAACATTATAAAATAATACAAATTTTTTTTTAAATACAAAGACAAATCAGACAAATTAAATTTTGTGATCGAAATGATAATTTTTCGAGCTGGAAAATTTATCATGATAAAGTCTTTTCAATTCATGCGTCAACTTTGAATTATGTCGATGGAGAAAGTTTTTCTGTTTGAAGCAGATTATTATTATTATTATTATTATTATTATTATACCATTAAGCCATTTCCCTTTCGGGGTAGGCGTGACTTGCTCGGTTGGAAAATAGTATGATTCAAATATTATAATACCTAGCTTCCTTAATCTTCAATAAAGTGTATTAATATTATAGATCAGTGATTTTCCTCGAATCAAGGAATCTTTTCCGTTCTTGCATCAATTTTGAATTATGTTAGTGAAAAAACGTTTATTATAAAAAATGGTGTTTACAAATATTATGCATTACCGTAGATTCCTTACTCTTTAATAAAATGTATTAATATTATAAGTCAATCGATTCGTCTTGAATCAATACAACTTTTCTATTCTCGCATCAAGTTTAAATTATGAGAATGCGAACATTTTTACTATAAAAATCGATTTTAAAAATATATAAATTACCATAACTTTCTTACTGTTTGATGAAATGTATTAATATTGTTGGTCAATCGATTTGTCTCGAACCAAGGTATGTTTTTGCATCAACTTTGAATTATGTTGAAGAAAAAAGTTTTACTATAAAAAACCGTATTTTCAAATATTATGCATTACCATAGCTTCCTTACTCTTCAATAAAATGTATCACTATTATAGGTCAATCGATTCGTCTCGAAGCAAGAAATATTTTATATTCCTACATCAACTTTGAATTCTGCTAATGAAAAAAGTTTTACTATAAGAAACCGACTTTTAAAATATTATTGAGTGCTAAAAACACACACACACATCCGGACAATTGCTTAGAGCATTGTATCCGACATTTTTAATGGAGATAGGTTTAATTAAATGAATTTATAATTTTTGGAAAATGTTACCATTAGAAAGCTTCCTCTATGAGGAAGCAAAATATAAGAAAAAATGTAAGAAGTTACTGAAAAGTTACTTTTTTGTAACTTTTAGGATAACTTCGTTACTATTTTGAAAAGCAACTTGTTAAGCAACTTAGTCACAATTTTGCAGGAACTTTTAATTTCAGTTACTTTGAAGTCACTTTGTGTTTTTTATATATTATTGTCTCCTATTAAGAGAGGTTCAAATTAAAGTTTCTTTTAGTTAGCATAATGTCAACTATCATATTTTTGTTGAGAATTAATCTATTTTGGTTAAGCATTAGCTACTTGGTTCAAAATTCACGTATTTTGTTAAAAAATGAACTATTTCGTTGAAATTTAACTTTTTTGTTGATAATTCATATTTTTGTTTGAAACAGCTATGTAACTGTTTTATATAAAATTGATCTTTTTGGCTTGAAAAAGCCTTTCTTGTTTTAAAATTCTACTTTTTTGTTTCAAAATTTTTCTCTTTTGGTAAAAAAAATTTAATACGATTTTTGGTAGGAAATTCAACTATTTTGGTAGAAAATTAAATTGGTTTGGGTTGAGGATTCAACTATTTTGTTGAAAAATCTTTTTTTCTCGGTTCAATTAAAGTGTGAATTTTATTTTTGTAGAAAGTTCAATTAGTTGGTTGAAAAATAACTAAAATTACTGTCAAAAATTCAACTCTTTTTTTGAAAAGTGTTTTGGTTTTTATGAAGAAATTAATCTCTGCTGGTAAAAAAATTTCTGAAGAGGGTTCCGCCATTTTTGGTTCAATTTGTCTTTTCTGCTAAAAATCTAACTACTCACTGGAAAGTTGACCTAGTTTGTTTAAAATTCAGTTTTTGGTTGAAGATTTATAATTTTACTTAAAAATTCATCTTTTTGGTTGAAAATTTAACTATTTTGTTTCAAATTATTTTTTTTGAAGGGTGGAAAACAAAATTGTTGCCAAAAAATTCAACTATTTGGTCGAAAATTAACTTTTTTCATGGAAATTTAGCTTTTTGGTTCAAAATTTTTCTTTTTGGTTTACAATGGTAGAAATTTTAACTGTTTCGTTGACAATGAACTTTTTTGTTAAAAATTAATATTTCCGATATAAAAATTCAATTAGTTGCTGTTAAACACTCATATATTTTGTTAAAAATTGAACTACTTTGGTATAAAATCCAAATTTGGTTGAAAATTCTCTTTTTTTGTTGACAATTAATATTTTTGGAATGAAACTTAAACCACTTGATTAGAAATTCATGTATTTTGTTAAAAATTTGAATATTCTGGTAGAAAGCTCAAATTTCGTTGAGAAATAACTTTCTTGTTGAAAATTCATATGCACTTCCAAATATTTAACTTCTTTATCTTCAATGCTATTTCGTACGATTCACATAAAAAATACACGTTGTAGCGTAAAGTGGTTTTAAGCAAATATGTAGATATAATTTAGCCAAAAAATGTTCTTAAATAAATTTTTTTTTGTTTCTTGGGTCGTTTTTCCAAAGAGATAATTTTTTTATTTTTAATGTATTTCTTTAACAAAAATGTATAAAAAATTGTTAGATCTTTTTGGGTTAATGTCATTTTTTACGATTGAAACAAAAACTTTGCATCCTATCAAAAAATGATTAAAAACAAATTTGTATATATTTTTGGGGCGAATAACTTTGTTCTATTAATTTTTTTTTTAAATCATGTGTCGTTTTTGAACAAAAAAATGGTTTTTTATTTTTAATATTAATTTTTGCCATTAGGACAAAAAGTACGCGTCCTATCAAAAAATAATGCATACAAAATTGATAGTTCTCTTTCGGCCAAACAACTTTTCTAGATTAATTCTTTTGTACCTTGTTTTGTTTTTCCACAATTTTTTTTTTAATATCACTTTTTACGATTAAAACAAAAATTAAGCATCCAGAAAAAAATGATTAATGACAAATTTGGTTGTAGATTTTTTATAAGTTTATAATTTTTATAGTTTCATCCTTTCCGTATCATGCACTGTTTGACCGCAAATGGAATTTTTTATTTTTCATTATTTTTTTTGTGGTTAAAACCAGAACCGTCAGTCAAAAAATGCTGGTTAACGAGCTCGATTTGACCGTCTTTTTTCGATGAACATATATTTTTTAGTACGATTAGACACCACCTTAACAAATAACTTTCAACTTAATTAATTTAATTAATTTAATTTTTATAATATTGTTTGTCCTCTGCTTACAGAATCAAGTAATTGGGACCAGAATTGGGGCCAGAATTGGGACCAGAATTGGGACCAGAATTGGGACCAGAATTGGAACCCAAACGCATCGCCACCACATATCAGTCCTCCAGAAAATGAGAATAATAATATAAATCCTCAAATCCATAATAATCGTGGAAATAGAGCTGCTCTAAACCAACTTGCACATTCGCGTAATTCACTTTTTCCAGCTAGGTTGGCTAGGTATAGTAATCGAAGGAATACCTCGTCCCCCTACTATAAAAAGGCGGTCTTGTAGAACAAATAATTAAAAAAAATTTGTTTATGAGATTTGTAAAAAAAAATTACCTTTAAATAACTTTTAACTAGGTGATCCACGACTCGTCCTTATGCCTCTTTCAGAACCGGATCGTACGTATGGTCTGACTCTTGTGCATCCCCCGTGGTGACTATTATTTCCCTTACTCGAGAAAATCTATATCCAAGATGTAATTCGTGCGATAAATGATCAATAGCCTTGTTTTCAAGAAACCACCTAATTTATCTGTGAACACTTCAATCCGTTATAACGTTGGAAGAAAAGTAGTTTTTTTCACACGAAACAAGTCAAATAGTTTTAAAAAGTTTTTGCCCATTATTTTCCTTTGTATTTCATTAAAAAGTGACGAAATTGAAAATTTATATTCTCAAGTCTGGAAGGAGCAGAATTTTGATCGGACTGGAAAGTCGGGAAATCGTCGTGAAAACAGTTTTCTTGGATTCTACAACAAGTTTCAAATACCATCCGAATCGAAATCCTAAAAAGCTATTATTATTATCCTGAAAGATATTCATTGTTTCATAAGGTATTAAAAGTTCCAACATTTGCCTGTCACCACTGGGGTCCACGAGGGCCAGAAGCAGGTGTGAGGACGAGTCGTGGACTCTTGACTTTGTTGGTCTATAATTTTCTTTGTCATCTTTTTACAGGGAAAATTCGTTTGGCGACCAGAACTATTTGGGGGAAGATAGAAATCTTCAAATCCATAATAATCGTGGAAATAGAGCTGCTCTAAACCAAGTTGCACATTCGCGTAATTCACTTTTTCCAGCTATGTTGACTAGGTATAGTAATCGAAGGAATGCCTCGTCCCCCTACTATATAAAAAAAAACAAGAAAGGCTGTCTTGTAAAATAAATCATTAAAAGAAATTTGTTTATGAGATTTGTGAAAAAAATTACCTTTAAATAACTTTTAACGAAGCGATCCACGACTCGCCGACTCGTTTGCATCCCCGTGGTGACGACAGAGAGTCCTCCACCACCAGCGCATTTTTACCGATCTATTATTTTCCTTACTCGAGAAAATCTATATCCAGAAAGTGATTCGTGCGATAAATTATTAATAGCCTTGTTTTCAAGAAACCACCTAATTTATCTGTGAACACCTCAATCCGTTATAACGTTGGAAGCAAAGTAGTTTTTTTCACACGGAACAAGTAAAATCGTTTTAAAAAGTTTTTGCCCATTATTTTCCTGTGTATTTCATTAAAAAGTGACGAAATTAAAAATTCATATTCTCAAGTCTGGAAAAAGCAGAATTTTGATTGGCCTGGAAAGTCGGAAAATCGTTGAGAAAACTGTTTACTTGGATTCTACAAGAAATTTTAAATACCATCCGAATCGAAATCCTAAAAGCTATTATTATTATCCTGAAAGATATTCATTGTTTCATAAGGTAGTAAAAGTTCCAACATTTCCCTTTTCCATTTTGCCAGTCCAGTATTAATTACTTCAAGGATACAGGTTTTCCGGGTAAGGTGTCAGGACGAGTCGTGGACTCTTAACTTGGTTGGTCTATAATTTTCTTTGTCATCTTTTTACAGGGTAAATTTGTTTGGCAACCAGAACTATTTGGGGGAAGATATAAATCCTCAGGCAAATAACAATAATGCTCCTGGACACCATGTAAACTATGATGGGTTCAACGTTGAACCTAACTTTGGACCCTTACATAACCAATTCTCTGTAAACCGAAATGTGAGACATGGAGCACCCGCTGATGCCTCTGGCACTTACAATCATGCTTGGCAAGCCTTTGCAAGTGCGAGTCACCCCCAGCTCGATGGACTCGAAAGTAGCAATTCACGCATTTCCAGTCGATCTCAAAATTCCAATTCACGCAATTCCCGTCGATCTGGAGATCGCGATTAGAGATGACAGAACAATTTTGTTGTCCAAAATATTGAAAATTTGAAATGCATTTGAATTCTTCAATGTCTATAAAAATAACAGAGTTATTATTATTATACCATCAAGCCATTTCCCTTTAGGGGTAGACGTGACTCGCTCGGTTGGAAAATAGTAGTGTTGGGAAGGAGGTATAGATTTTTCAGATTGATCTAGAATTGTCGTGTTATTTATTTAAATAACACGTTCGTTCCGCAAAACTGGTCCGACCCAGGTTGCTGATCAATCTCTCCAGCGATGACCCCAAGTGAAGAGCTTCACAACGTTTTTATGTGAGGTTCCCCACTCGGGTGTAGTATTCAAGGTCTTTTGTTTCAGGCGTCATTCACTCTACTCACATTCTTTTTATAAACTATGTGTCGCCACAATTTTATGTCCTGGCATACTTCTCTAGCTTCCTTCACGTCCATGCATTTTTTTCAAGCTTTTGCAAGGATCAAGGTCTCATTCACAAATTCTAAACATTCTTTCCGCCCTCTGCCTCTGGGCATACTACCATTTACTTTACCTTTATACACTTGTTTCGTTAGACGTATAGCACAATCGGTACAAATATAGAATTATGTATTGCCATTTTAGCTTTTTTACATTCTCATTCTAATGAGAAGGTATAAGTTTTATGTAAAATTTGACTTTGTCGGATTTCATCAAATTTCCACGTTTTGAGACCTCCTGAGCCAGCAAAAACGATTTTTACGAAGGTTTCTGTCTGTCAGTCTGTCTGTCTGTAGTATAGTGTAGGCACGATAATTTTCGAAAGATTGATCAGATTGGATTGCGCTTTGGCACACTTTTTTAAGGCCAACAAAGAAAGAACGAGTTCGTTAACCAGCTATTTTGGATGAAAATTCAAAAAGTGAGCACATTTTGAAAATGTTTAAGACCACTTTCTTCGAATATTTTGAATTTCTATGGACGGTTATGAGTATGACTCAAAAAGACGAACAAAATATCTCCATGACTTTTTCCGATAAAAAGAAAATTACTGGAGTTATAGCATTTTCAAAATTCCAGAAAACAAACGAAAATGAACATTTTAAGCCAAAAAACGCATGATATGTAAAAAAGTCACAAAAAGAAAAACGTTGCTTTTTGAACACCCTACAATATTTTCATAACAGCTTTTTGAGTTTTTTAAAAATCAAAAATTCAAATTTTGATCGCAGAACAAAATAATGAAAAATCAAAAATTACATCTTGCTGTCAAACTATGCAAGATACGACAAAAGATGAATCAATAAAAATTGTGCACCTAATAAAGATCTACAAATTTGTTATCATTCACTTTTTGATATAACGCGTAGTTTTTTGTTTATTCATAAAAAACAGCATTGAAAATAGAAAAATTAAATTTTTAGACGAACAACAGAAGCTACGAAAAAAATGAAAAAAACTAAACTTATTCATTTAAAAAATAGGTACAAATTTTTTATTGATCATGTTTCGATAGGATGCGTAATTTTTATTTTATTCGTGAAAATAAGATTGACAGTAAAAAAATCCAATTTTTTGAAAAACGATGCAAGGTACGAAAACAGATAAATGAACAAAAATTGTGCATTCAAAACAGATTTACAAATTTGTATTTAATTTTTGTTATAAAAATACATTCAAAATGAAAAACCAATAAGTTTTTTGAAAACCGGCACAAGCTAAAATAACATTTTAAGTAATCAAATTTGTCGATAATAAAAAAATCGCGCGCCGTAATTCCTCTCAAACTTTTTTGTTTCTATCATACGGTGCACAGAACCGAGCGTGGAACGCAACATTCAAATGATTTTCAAATCAAATATCGAGCACAAAGCACGAGTGTCTGGATGAGAATGTGTTCCTAAGGTCGATAGAACCTTAAGTAAATAAAGTTCCTTTTCAGTCTAAAATAAAAACAAATTTAACAATAACTTCATATGTAGAGGTTTTGATAATTTTATAATATTTGCAAATAACCTTTTTCTTTTCATCGAAGTCGAACACGAAGTTGAAAAATCTAGAGGAACCGAGCGTAAAGCGCGATGTAAATATGTCCGAGCGCGTAGCGCGAGATAAATAAATGATCGAGCGCGAAGCGCGAGATCCAACAGCCGCGCGCCCGAGGCGCGCTCAAACTTGCGAGATATATGTACTCATCGACTTGTGGTAATCTCTCATCATTTAGAACAATGTTGCACATTGTTTTCTCATTTTTTACCTCAAACACCATGATTTTTGTTTTATTTGCGTTAATTTTGAGGCCCATGTTCTTCATGCATGTATTTAGTTTGCTCAACATTCTTTGCAAGTCTTCGAGTGATTCTGCCATAACAATCTTGTCATCTGCGAAAGCTAACCCACGTACCTTCGATGTTTCGAGATCTACACCTTCTTCGTCATAGAGGGACATTCTTAGACACGAATTCATAAATATGATAAATAGACATGAGGACATAACGCATCCTTGTTTCACGCCAGTGGTGACTTTGAATTTGACCTTGAGCTTGACCTTCAAGGTCAAAAAATTTCAATTAAAAAATTTTTTTAAATAAAAAAAATGAATTTAAAAAATTTAAAAAAAAAACCACTGGATTCCTCGTAACAGTTACTCCAAGAACTCAAGGTCACCCTTGACCCATAACCTGAGTACATGTTTGGACGTAAAATTTCCCGCTCTTTCGATTGCCGTTGTCAAAAATAGGGGTTCCAACTTTAATAAACGAAGTTGGCCTTGAAATAACCTCGAAGGTCAAACTGAAGGTCAAATTCAAGGTCACCACTGGATTCCTCGTTAACAGCTACTTCAAAAATGACCTTGACCTTTTTGAAAAATATTTTACCTGGGAAATTATTTAGGTATTTTGTTACTTTTTGGACACCCGCATATTGTTTTTATTGCTTGTAGGAGCCATCCATTGACTCCGTACTCTTTGAGGACTTCCCAAAGTTCACTTCTATCCACCTTGTCAAATGCTTTTTCTAGGTTAACAAAGCACAAAAAACTTTCTTTCCTACTTTCAAACTTTTTTCTGTGATCTGTCTCAAGCTAAATATTTGATCCGTACATGATCTTCCTAGCATAAATCCACTGTGGACTTCCCATATCTTTTCTTCTGTTATTTTCATTACTCTGCGGATAAGTATTTTAAGAGTGATTAACTGATTCTAAGTTTTTTTCTATTATTACATTAAGTGTTGGATAAGTTACATTTTTTGATCAACTAGTTATAGTTACTGTATAAAGTAACTTCAAGTTACATAAAAAGTTACTTTTTTCACTCCGTTATTTTATAATTGAAAAATAAAAATAATCAAGATGATAGTTCATAAAAACTTAAGTTAAAAATAAATAAGCATTAGTTGAAGTGAATAAAAAATGCAAAATATATTTCGGACAATTAACAACAATATACATTTAGAATAAAATTTGATTCTTTGAATTTTCAACAAAAATGTTACTTTTCAACCAAATAAAATAGTTGCATTTTTAGCAAAATACATGAATGTTCAAGCGTAATAGATAAATTCTTATCCTAAAATATAATGGTTGATATTATTTAAAACAAAAAAGATTTTTATTCGAAATCAAACACAGTATCAATTTTTTATTCAAAAAGACGAATGTTTAACAAAACAGTTAAATTTTCAAACAAAAGTATGCATTTTTAACAAAATAGTTTAATCATGAGAAAGAGTCGATTAACTTTTTTAATTCAATAAATTAGAAAAATTAGAAAAACCTTAAAAATATATTGAAAGGAAAAAAATTAGGAAAACTTGGCAAGTTTTTTTCTTTTATTTAGTAATAATTATCTTGCCAAGTTTTCATAATTTTTTTCAGTACATTCTTTTGAAGCTTCTAAAATATGTGAGAGCACACAATAAATAATCATGAAGGTGAGATAAAAAAAGATTGCCTACTCATTGTTATATATATTTTCGAAGCTTCAAAAGAATGTAATGTAAGGAAAAAATGTATAGAACCTAATTATTACTGAATAAAAGAGAAAATGTCGCTAACGTTTAGTAACTTTATTCTTTTTAATATATTCTTAAGGTTTCTATAATTTTTCTAATTTAATAAATTGAAATAGTTTTTCAATTTTTTAGGGGGTTTTAAAGTAGCGAATGGTTTAATAAAGTAGGCACTAGGTCTACTAAGATGATAAAAAATTTGAATTTTTCATAAAAAGTACAAAATCTTGAGGAATAATATAATAAAATATAACTAAATATTAAAAAGTTAGTAACGTTCTTGGAGGCAATTAACTTTTTCACTTTCGTTTCTACTTTAACTTTCACGAAATTCACTTTAGTTGTTTATTTTTAAGTTGCTTTGAAAAATGGTTCTGTAGGCTTTTCATTCTATCCTGAGCTAGGATTTTTCATTTTGAGTGAAAAATAATAAAATGGCGGACTTCTAAAAAAAAGTCATATTTTCTTTCTCGGAAATCGGGCTATAAATCAGAAAATAATGAACGGAAAAAAAGATCCTAGCTGAATGACATAGCCACTGATGTGTAGAACAACGTGTTAAAATTTCAGCCTGATCGGTTCAATAGAATATTTTTAATTACCCGGGCCGACAGAAAAAAAAAGTTTTGAGAAAAACTCGTTTGGCTTTAGTAACATATTTTTTCTAGAAAACTCATACACTAATCTAATCTAAACACTAATCTAAAAAAGTCATTAGCACCATACTCGCAAGCGGCGCCTTCTCAAGTGGTAGTGACTGTGGTACCGAAACTTTACCGTATTTATTTTCAAAATTTCTAAGATGTTTAAAATTTTTAAAATGTTCAAAATTTCTGAAATTATAAAAATTATCAAAATTTCTGAATTTTACAAAATGTTCAATTATCTAAAATTTTTAAAATATTCAAAATTTTCAAAATTATCGAAATTTCTAATATTTCTGAATTTTATGAAATGTTAAAAATGTCTAAAGTCATTCAAATTTCTGAAATTAATGTTCAAAATTTTTCAATTTTTAACGTTATTTAAATTTCTAAAATTTTTAGAATGTTCCAAATTTCTGAAATTATAAAAATTATCAAAATTTCTGAATTTTACAAAATGATCAATTTTCTCAAATTTCCGAACTTTTCGAAAATTTGTAAAATATTCAAAATTTTCAAGATTATCAAAATTTCTAATATATCTGAATTTTATGAAATGTTAAAAATTTCTAGTCATTCAAATTTCTGAAATTAATGTTCAAATTTTTTTAATATCTGACGTTATTTAAATTTATAAAATTATCAAAATTTTTAGAATGTTCCAAATTTCTGAAATTATAAAAATTATCAAAATTTCTGAATTTTACAAAATGTTCAATTTTCTCAAATTTCCGAACTTTTCTAAAATTTGTAAAATTTTCTAAAATTTGTATAATATTCAAAATTTTTAAACTTATCAAAATTTCTAATATTTCTGAATTTTATGAAATGTTAACGATTTCTAAAGTCATTCAAATTTCTGAAATTAATGTTCCAAATTTTTAAATATCTAACGTTATTTAAATTTCTAAAATTATCAAAATTTGTAGCATGCTCCAAATTTTTTAAATTATCAAAATTTCTAAATTTTCTAAAATGTTCAAAATTTACGATGTTGTCAACATTTCTAAAATTATAGAATTGTCTCAAATTTTCAAAATTTTCAAACTTTTCAAAATTTCGAAATTTTCTATAATTTTAGAAATGTTGACAATATTGTAAATTTGGAACTTTTTAGAAATTTTGATAATTTAAAAAATTTGGAACATTCTAGAAATTTTTATAATTTTAGAAATTTAAATAAAGCTAGAAATTTTAAAATTTTGAACATTAATTTCAGAAATTTGAATGATTTTAGAAATTTTTAACATTGCATAAAATGCAGAAATATCAGAAAGTTTGAAAATTTTACAAATTTTAGAAAATGTTACAAATCTTAGAAAATTTTACAAATGTTAGAAAATTTTACAAATTTTAGAAAATTTTACAAATGTTAGAAAATTTTACAAATTTTCGAAAATTTTACAAATGTTAGAAAATTTTACAAATTTTAGAAAATTTGGGAAATTTGAGAAAATTGAACATTTCCTAAAATTCAGAAATTTTGATAATGTTTATAATTTCAGAAATTTTGAACATCTTAGAAATTTTCAAAATGCCTTTCAAACAAAAAAGTTAAATTTTCAACAAACTAATTAAATTTTCAACTAAAATTATGAATCTTGACCCAGAAAAATAAAGTTTTAACAAAGAAATTCAACCAAGTAGTTGAATTTTCAATAAAAAAAGATCAATTATGAATGACAAATATAATTGATATTTGATATTTATACAAAAAATTTAATTTTAAATAATAAAGTGTGGAATGAAACAGTTCAATTTTTGAAGAAAGATAAACTTTAAATAAAATCGTGAAATTTTCAAATTGAAAGATGAATTTTTGAGCAAATAGTTGCATTTTTAAGCAAAAGAGAAGACTTTTCATCAAAATAAATTAATTTTTAACCAAATATGTGAATTTTTAACCTAAAAAGTTGATTTTTTAACGAAGTTTTTAGAAGGTAGTTTTTCCAATCCAAAAGACGGATGTTCAACAAAACAGTTGAATTTTCGACAAAATCAAGATAACTTTTTGACATATCAGTTAAATTTTTAACAAAATTAACTTTTCAACAAAATAGTTGAGTTTTCAACTAAAATGATGAATTTGAAACCAAAGAAATGAATTTTTAAGAAAGAAGTTCAAGGAAATAGTTGAATTTTGAATCAAAAAATATTAATTCCTAACAAAAAATATCAAAGTTGATATGCAACCTAAAAAATATTATAATTTAAGGTCGAAAACACTCCAACTTGACCAGAAAATATGAACTCTCTGTCAAAGAAAATATAAGATACCCAAAAAAATGTTAATTTAAAATAAAAACAGTTTAATTTAACTGAAAAGGACAAATTTTTTACAAAATGATTGAATTCTCAGTCAAAGTAGATTAATTTTTAATCAACTGTTAATTTTCAACAAAAGAGGTCAATTTGTAAACTGTAAACTGTAATACTGTAAACTGTACTTAGCAGATTCAGAAAACGTAAAAATGCGTGATTTTTTTGGAATTTCTGTACAACAGGAGCTTACACTATTTAACCGATTGTTTTAAAAATTTAAAAAGAAGTTGTTCAGATAAAACTGTAAAGTTAACTAACTTTTATCCGATTTTTATTTATCGATTGTTACTCAAAACATTGTACTCTTTGTGAAAATTTGTAATTTTTTAGTATTCAAGAAGACCTACTGTAGCCTACTATTTTGAACCATTTGCTACCTTAGAATCATGAGAAAAAGTCGACTAACTTTTTTAATTCAACAAATTCAATAAATTAAATAAACCTTAAAAGTTTTCAGAATTTTTTTTTCTTGCGGTATATTCTTTTATAGCTTCTGAAATATGTGAAACATATGTGACAATATTTCGGAATATATTTAAATTATGTATATTAAATTACATATATATACATTCTCACCTTTTCCTTCAAACACCATAATTTTTTTTTATTCACGTTAATTTTGCAGCCAATGTTCTTCGTGCTTATATTCAGTTTGCTCATCATTCTTAGCAAATACTCGATTGACTCTGCCATAACAACCTTATCATCCGCAAACGCTAACCCACGTACCCTCACTGTCCCTAGATTCACAAATAATCATAAATTCACGAAATAATAACAAGTGAATGAACAAATAAATGAATAAATAAATAAGGGGTCAACCACAAATTACGTAAGGTGTTTTTCTGAAATTTTTACCCCCCCCCCCCCCCCCATGTATGATACCGCAAGATACCATGAAATTAGTTTTGGAATATTAAATGTGCCTGAAATGTTGCGAAGTCCGACACACTTTGTGTATTCTATTACTATTATTCTTTAGTCTATAATTTATCAAAATTCCTATTTATTTTTCGCAGACTTCACAGACGTTCCCCTTTTTCAGTTTTTACTTAAATGCGAACTGAATTATTAGAACCCAATAAGAAAGTCCAACTATTTTTGGTTCAAAGTCCTTTCAGTTCTTCTGGCTTGAAAATTCTGCAATTTGATTGAAATTTTTTTCCTTGACTGAAAAAATTTTCTTTGGTTGAAAATCTAACTATTTTGCGGAACATTCGTCTTTTTGATTTGAAAATTCTTCTCTTTTTTTAGAAATTTAATTTATTTTGGTTAAAAGTGGTAGAAAATAATCTGTTTGAGTTGAAAATTAATTTTGTCGTTGAAGAATCACATTTTCGGGTTAAAAATTCAACTGATTCATAATTTTAGTTAAAAATTAATTTATTTATTTCAAAATTTAATTATCTTGTTGAAAATTCGTTTTTTTTTGGCTGAAAATTATTTTTTTTACTGAAAATTTAACTATTGCATTTTTTGTAAAAAGTTCTTCTTTATTGTTTAGAAAAATAATCCGCTTGGTTGAAAATTGAACTATTTGGTTAAAAATTAGTTGATGTATTTTGTTGAAAAATCTTCTTTTTTTTTGTAGAAAATCCATTTTTTTGTTATAAATACAACTATTTGGTTGAGAATCAATCTGTTTTAGTTGAAAATTCAAGTATTTTGTTGAAAATTCTACTTTTTTGGTTAAATTCAACTGTTTTTGATTTAACATTAAAATATTTTTTTTTGTTTAAATATCTACTATTACATTTTTTTTTAAATTAATCTTCTTAGGTTGAAAAACCAACTCCTTCGTTAAAAGTTGAACTAATTTCTTGAAAATTCACTGTTTGGTACAAAGCTCGTCTTTCTGGCTTGAAAATTCAATATTTTGTATGAAGTTTTTTTTCTTCATTGTCTCAAAATTTTTTTTTGGTTGAAAATTCAACTCTTGTAGAAAATTTGTCTTCTTAATTTGAAAGTTGATCTCTTTTGGTATAAATTTCATCTTTTTTTCAATTCAAGTGTTTTTGATTTAAAATAAAAATCTTTTCGCGGTTAAAATATTAACTATTACATTTTTTGTTGAGAATTCATCTTGTTTGTTTAGATATTCAACTAAGTAATTTATACACGGCTCCTTAAATCAGATTAGACCATTCAAAATTTAAGCATTAAAACTTTATTAAGTTCAAAAAAAGGTATCTAAAAATAATATATATCAATTTAGAAAACCTAACAATTCCACGTCATAATCGGTCATGATAAAACAATAAACAATTTCAAAACTAAAGTAATAATATATATTAAAACTTAAACAATTTTGAATTCAAAGTATTTTAAACTAACAATCTAAAATTAGTTATCCAAAGTCAATACCTTTTAAACTTGTATGAATGACAAGTAAATTATTATTCAATTGATGTGCAATTTATAATAATTTCATAATAATTGCAAAGGCACCAGATACAAAGCTATACAAATATAATCGGTGAACGGAAGGAAAGGAATCGGAGAATTAGGGAATATAATATTTCAGAATATTTGTGAATATTTAGGAATACTTCGGAATATGTGGGAATATGTAGGAATATGAGGGAATATTTGGGAATATAAAGAATATCAAGAATATTTGGGAATATAAAGAATATAAAGAATATCACGAATATCTGAGAATATTGAAAGAATATATAGGAATATTTAGTGAGTGTACCAGGAATATCGGACTAGTCGACCCCTCGATCTTATCTCTTCAATGCGGACAAATATTAAATATTATTTCATAAAAATATGATATGAATCTGAAAAAATTCTATTTTATTATTTATTGTCACTTGGAGAATTTTAAAAATTTTAGATGAATTTTCCTACCAGGATAGAAAAGAAAAATATTTTATGTGTGTTTGTCCCAATTTAGCACTTATGTGGACAAAATACCTCAGTTTTCATTCATCATCATTTAAGCCTCCATATATGCTCACATGTACACTATAAAAAATGTTTGTGATTGTACAAGATTTTACCTTAAAAATTGTCAAGCAAAATCGAAAGTACCGGATATGATTCGTACACGACTAATTTTTTCGACATTGTCTAATACATTGAGGAAGAGGTAGGAAATAGAGTATATAATTGCAAATCATCTTTAAAAAAAGCCTCTTTCATTTGAAAAAATGAAGAACGTTTTTGGTACTCTCCTCTTGACCTTTGCGATTTCCTTCAATTCTGTTGGTAAGCATAATCTTTGAAAATTTAATGTTCATTAATGAGATTGCTGGCTTTCTCTTTATTTTTGCAACCTTTGACAATGTACTACTTCTTGAATAGGAATATTCAAAATATGTACAACAAATATTGTCTGTATAAGAATTATTATTTCATGAACCGTTTGACGATTTTTCGATCTTTACTGGCTCAAATGAAAGGTCAAATTCTGAAGTCCATTCTTGTAAAATATCAAATTAATAAATTCATTATTGCTACTGCCAAGAGTTGAAATTGAAACACAAATTACCTTAAAAATCGGAATTTTAATTTTTGTCTTTCTTGCGTGATAATGCAATACCCATGAGGGCAATGCACCTACAGGCTTAGTGGTCTGACACTATACGTCGGTAGTGTATACATGTATAGAAATGAAACGAAATTTTTGTAACTTTTAGGGTAACTTTGGTACTATCTTGAACAGTAACTTGTTGCGTAACTTAGTTACGATTTTGCAGTAATTAGGAACTTTAATTTTAATGTATAGAATTCCTGAAAACAAGAATTCAACGATCAAATTTGGACAAACACCACAAAATGTTCCTATTACAATTCCTAAAAACAAAAAAAATTTTGTTTCTTTGCACAAAAATAAAAAAGAGGATAGAAAAATGATCTTTGATCTTTTGATCTTTGTATATCATCTTCTATTAAGAAAGGTTCAATTGAAATACTTTTGTAGTTAGAATAATATCAACCATTATATTTTTCGTTGAGTATTATTCCATTTTGGTTAAAAATTAAACTACTTCGTTGAAAATTCACATATTTTCTTGAAAATTTAACTATTTTGGTAGAAAGTTCAGCTATTTGGTTGAATGTAATTTTTTTCTTGATAGTTCATATTTTGGGTTTGAAAATGCTATTCAACTGTTCTGTAGAAAATTGATCTTTTTGGCTTAAAAATGCCTTCCTTGTCTTAAAATTCAACGTTTTCCTTTTTAAATTTTTCTCTCCCGATAAAAAAATCTAATACTATTTTTGGTAGGAAATTCAACTATTTTGGTAGAAAATTGAATTGGTTTAGTTGACCTACTTTCTTTGAAATTCAGTTGGTTGGTTAAAGATTTATTATTTTACTTAAAAATTCATCTTTTTGGTTGAAAATTAAACCATTTTGTTTCAAATTCTTTGTTTTTGAGGAGTGGAAAATTAAAATCTTTGCCAAAAAATTCAACTATTTGGTTGACAATTAACTTTTTTGTTAAAAATTAATATTTTCGAAATGAAAATTGAACCATTTGATTGAACATTCATGTATTTTGTTAAAAATTAAACTACTATGGTAGAAAGTCCACATTTGATTAAAAATTAACCTTTTCGTTGACAATTAATATTTTTGGAATGAAAGTTAAACCACTTGGTCAAAAATTGATGTATTTGGTTAAAAATTTAAATAGTTTGGTAGAAAGCTCAAATTTGGTTGAGAAGTAACTTTTTTGTTGAAAATTCATATGTACATCCAAATATTGAATTTCTTTATTTTCAATGTTATTTTTCACGATTTAAATAAAAAGTACACGTCTAATCATGTGTCGTTTTTCGATTTTTTTTACATTTAATGTTGTTTTTTGCGATTAATACAAAAACTCTGTGTCCTATCACAAAATAATTCATACAAAATTTATAGTTCTCTTTCGGGCAAACAACTTTTCTAGATTCATTTTTTTGTACCTTGTTTTGTTTTTCCAAAAATTTAATTTTTCATTTTCAATGTTACTTTTTACGATTAAAACAAAAACTAAGCATCGTATAAAAAAATGATTGATAACAAATTCGTAGCTATTTTTTAGGCAAACAAGTTTTGTCTATTCATTCTTCTCGTAACTTATGTCGTTTTTACAAAAATTTAATTTCTTTTATTTTTATTGTTATTTTTTTACAAATAAAACAATTTGTAAAATATTCAAATTTTTCAAACTTAACAAAATTTCTAATATTTTTGAATTTTATGCAATGTTAAAAATTTCTAAAGTCATTCAAATTTCTGAAATCAATGTCCAAATTTTTAAATTTCTAAATTTATTTAAATTTCAAAAATTATCAAAATTTTTAGAATGTTCCAAATTTTTTAAATTATCAAAATTTCTAAAATGTTCCAAATTTACAATATTGTCAACATTTCTAAAATTATAGAATCGTCTCAAATTTTCAAAATCTCTAAACTTTTCAAAATTTCTAAATTATCCCTGTCCGGCGCCCGGTTAAAACTGGGACTATCTGGCCGGCTCCCAGTCGGATCCCTATTACCACTTCTACACAGGAGGTCGAATCTTCTATTAAAAAAAGACACATTTTCAAAAAAAGGCTTGAATTTTCAAGAAAATATTCGAATTTCAAACTTGAAAAGATGTATTTTGAACCAATTATTCGCGTTTTTAAACTAATGATTAAATTTCGATTAAAATCAGTTGCATTTTGTACCTAAAAGTTGAATTTTTGAGACGAGAAAACGAATTTTTTTAGAAGAAATTTAAATTTTCTATACAAAAAGATGAATTTTCAACAAAAAAGTTAAATTTTCAAACAAAAAGTCTGAATGAAAAATATAATTGATACTTGACATTTATACAACAAATTTAATTTTAAATAATAAAGTGTGGAATAAAACAGTTTAATTTTTGAAGGAAGATAAACTTTAAATAAAATCGTGAAATTTTCAACTTAAAAGATGAATTTTCAACCAAATAGTTGAATTTTTAAGCAAAAGAGAAAACTTTTCAACAAAATAAATTAATTTTTAACCAAATATGTGAATTTTTAACCTAAAAAGATGATTTTTCAACGAAGTTTGTAGAAGGTAGTTTTTCCAATCCAAAAGACGGATGTTCAACAAAACAGTTGAATTTTCGATCAAAACAAGATAACTTTTTGACATAGCAGTTAAATTTTTAGCAAAATTAAATTTTCAACAAAATAGTTGAGTTTTCAACTAAAATGATGAATTGAAAAGAATTCCATTTTATCATGAATAATTTTTGAAAAATAAGCAGGGAAAAGATTCATAATCAAAAAATAAAATTCCAAAGCAACCTCACTTTTCGGCTAACTGAAAAAAAAATAATACCTGCAATTAAAAATGTTGGACAATACAAATATATATATATATATATATATATAATAAAATAATAATATAATATAAT
>CAKNYM010046040.1:0-10772 GCA_932195095.1 Andricus curvator
GTAAGATCATCCGCGGCTAGAGACCTGACTCCAAGGAACAGTGTCGCTCGATGTTATCTCGCGTAAATTTCCCGCTCTTGCTTACCTTCTAGGAGGGAAGGAGCAGAAGCGGATGACGTACACGTTCCAGTTGCGTCGGGATTGGTTGCTTTTAAAGAACTATGATCGTAGCTTCCGGAGCCTACAACTTCTCACATAATAATAGGTAGGTAAAGGTCAGAGGTGGTATTTTTTGTTGTCATTCATACTTTTTGTAAAGAAAGGTCACGGCCCCAAAGTAAAGTTGCCAAATTACTAATATTTTGCCAGTTTTGAAAAAACGGCTTTAAAGAAAATTTAGGCCAGCTAATGGACTTGAAAAAGCCGTCTTCCAAGTGGCCGAGTAGCTCCCCGGTAGAGTACCCGATTTGAGCGCAGAGGGCCGAGCTCGATTCCCACCGCCTCCATTTTTTTTTGCTTTATAATTATTTAAATGTTTATATATTCGATTCCCTCGTAATTTTTTTGTTAATTACGCGATAATAAACATTTAATATGCTTCTTTCCAATGAAGAACTGACATTTTGCGAGTTTTTTCACATAAAAAGGTAATTTTTATGAATTTTATATATTTAATTTACTTAAAATTGATGAAGAAAATATAGAACAGGAATATATTTTAAACCATTATATTTTAAATAAGATATTAAATTTTGATAATGTAGATGAATATTTTAAAATGAGAATATAAGGGAAAATTTTTATTTTTGATAGTTTCAATCATCCTATGGGCCGTTTCTTCGTCTACCTAACAAACACGATCAATAGTGAGGGGAGAGACGAAAAGGAGAAAGTAGTGAAGGCGCCTTTGCCTTTGTACGAACGTAAGAGTAGTTGTTTGCTTGATGTGACAGTGTAAAGGAGTATTTCGAAAAGTGTCCAGAAGTGCTTTTTGATTCTAATACTTTTACGTTTTGAATAGCACAATAATGTCGACGAAAAGTTCTTAAAGGTTTCCTGGTCCTTCGACAAAAAATGAAATTGAAGATGAATCGATTCTATCGAGTCTATCTTACACCATCAGTTATCATCTCCTGTATTTTCGGACATGATAAAATACGCGTGGTTTGCTGCGAAAATTTGTGATGATCGAGCAATTTTTTTTAACGCATATCAGGTGTGGTTTCCAATGGAAGCTTTAAAAAAAGCCGACTCATGTGCCAAATCTTCCTTCATTCGATGTAAAAGATGTAGCACTTCTTTCTGCATCGTCTTCTTTTACGACAATTATCATTCTGGCTCTTGCGACTGATTGAATTCTTGTTTTATTTTTTTCTACGATATTTTTTTTTATTGTGATTCGTGTTATTTTATTCGACATGAAACTATCAAAAAAAATTCGCTTATATTCTCATTTTTAAATATTCATCTAAATGATCAAAATTTCATATCCTATTAAAAATATAATATAATAACTATTAAACAATTATAAAGCAAAAAAAATAAAAAAATGCAGGCGGCGAGAATCGAGCCCGCGGCCTCTGCGCTCAGATCGGGCGCTCTACCGCGGAGCTATTCGGCCACTTGGAAGACGGCTTTTTCAAGTCCATAAGCTGGCCTCCATTTTCTTTAAAGCCGTTTTTCTCAAAACTGGCTAAATATTAAGAATTTCACAACTTTACTGTGCGGCTATGACCTTTCTTTACAAAAAGTATGAAAAAAACAACAAAAAGCATCACCTGTGACCTGCCTTGTAAGCGGAGAATTTGGTTTATGGATTTTGGACAGTCCATAAGTTCTAGCTAAACTTGAGTTAGTTGAAACAGGACTTTTTCTAACAACATTAGGATTGAGAAACTTTTACTTAACCTCTAACCGTTAATCAAATTAAACGTTTAACGCAGAATAGTTTTTCTCTAATTGTCATATTGATGTCAGTCTGTGGGCTACCACTGATTCTAAAATTAAGTAAAGTCCGGATTACTTTATACAATCGGAAGGAAATTCAGTTTGACCACAGAGGGTGGTGCGGTGTTTGGAAAGGTAAGGGCGATGTGGGTGGTCCAGAAAATCCAGGGTAGCCAGGGCCAGGTTGCGGAACATTGAGATATCTGTTCATGTGGTTAACGGAAGGTGGGAGTCTAAGAATAAATAGGCACGTGGATAATGTAAAAAATAGCGTTTTATTATGGTTCGTCTTCGTGTCGAGGTGTACATTTTGGGGGCTCGGGGTTGAGAGAGACGTGAGATTCGGTCTCAAATGGCGCTATACTTAACGACTAATCATGGCGTCGGCGCGTTACTCACGGCGCAAGTGAGTGGGGGTATAACAGTTTCGGTTCGCGCGCACCACGTAAAACTTTACGTGCGAGGTTCTTTTTCATCTTAGTTGCTGAGTGGGTGTCTGTCTCGACTGGCTCTCGCTATCCACGTAAAAGTCGAAGAAGCCAGAAGGGATTTTAACTTGTTTACTGAGTGGTGCGACCCAGATTTTCTAAGACAAATCACAGGTGAGGTTAGAATGCCGAGGGGACAAAAGAAAGAATCTTGTATGTTCGCCAAATATGATTCATGATTATAAATATAATATATAACCATGAGTATAAGTTTGCGCACATAAATAGTTTTTATATGAGTTTTACTTTGTCTCAATTCATATTAGGACAGTAATATGCTGGGAAGTTCCTTTTTTGAAAAACGTAACGTACTCACAGAGGAACTAGTGGGGAAAGCTCTTAAATAGCCGCACCCAACAAAAATCTTGTCTTTCTGCGATGCGTAGTCGGTCTGATTATACTCTCCTAGACGAAAATAATGCTTCTTTCAGTTTAAACGCTTTTCCAATTAGATTCTGGTTAGATAGAAAGGACGTATAGTCCACTCAAAATCTTACTCTACATAAGAGAAGATTCGCCTCTTAATTAGCCTTGTATTAGGCTTGCGAATTAATACAAGAAACAATTTTCTTAATTCGCCCAGACAGTCTTGGACTCGGGCTTTCAGGAAATATCGATTTTCTTTCTCAGGCGTCTCGCCAGTGGAAAAAGAACGCCTGAAATCACACCGCAGTTTATGCGTATAGGTATTTTATGTCATTTTGCAGAAAAGTAGTCGGGAAATACCCGCACCAAATGCATTCAAAATGAGAGCAACAATACTCATCGAGATGAACGTTTTTTTTCTTTTTAGTTCTTCAATAAAGTTATTTCTATAATGGGTAAAAATAATAATTAGATTAATTAGAATCCTGTATTCCAGAAGAAAGTAAATCTTCTCTACCGTAATTTGAGTTTTCCTGGCAAATAATGAATAGAAGTTAACGTTAATAGCAAACTCTAAATGTAAATATATCTCGTTAGGAGACTTTATATGTTCTCCTTTTTAGTAGCTTCAAGTAGGGAAAAGGTGATTCTGCCGAGCTGAACCACCATTTGGATTCACGAGCCATAATCATGAAAATTAGTGATTCCTTATATCTCCTTAAAGATTGGGTTTAAAACCCAGGACAATTATACTGAGTGCTCCTCGCAAATTAAAAATATTTCCCCACTTGCGCCTCGAAAAGATGAGTACAGTCTCGGTACGTATACAATATTGCTTCAATGTACGCCCCTGGTTTCTCCCACATTGTACACCATCCCATAAGGTTTTGTCTATCTTGTGTAACTAGAATGGAGGCGGAGTAGGTTCCTCCGACCTTACATCAAAATTGAATTAATTGTTATTATAGCAGACAAGAGAAATAATATCGTGATAAGAGGGTTGAAGCTAAAGAGCGGGGAAGAAAGGGAGGGCGTAGAAGCGCTTCTACAGAACATAGGATGGGTTAAAGGCATGGTAGGGAAAATTAAGTTGGAGGGGAGAAAGGATAAGGAAGTGGCGGTTGTGGAGTTGGAGAGCTGGGAAGAAAAGTTGGGGGTAATGCGAAATAAGAATAGGATAAAGGATGAGGGAGTTTTCATCGATCACGATTTGACGAGAAAGGAAAGGGATGTGCAGAGAATGCTGTACGACAGAGCTAGGAGGGAGAGGAGAGAAGAGAGATCGGCGAAGGTAGGATATCGGAAAATAAGAGTAGACGAGAAAATGTGGGTGTGTGACGAGGAGAAAGAGGTGTTGAAGGAAGTGGAGGGGGATTTCTTTCGTAGGAAGTAGGGGGGTGGGGGTAGTGCAGAGTAGAGGAGTAGTGAAGGTATATCCAGGTATTTGATGTTGTGGGACTGGTAGAGACGTGGGTAGAAAGAAAGGAATGGGATAGAATAAAACCAAAGCTGCCAAGGGGGTACAGGTGGAGACTCCAGGGGGCGGTCAGAGTGAAGAATAAAGGAAGGGCCAGTGGGGGAATTATAACGGGGGTTAGAGATGGATTAGAGGAAAAAGTTCATTGAGAGAAAGAGGGGGAGGGAGTGCAAATGAGGGAAGTAAAGATAATAGGGGTAACGTGTAAGTTTGTGACAGTGTACAATAAGGATGGGATGGAAAGGATTAAAGAAAGGGTGGAAGACTTGATAGGTGAAAGAGAGGAGGGTATGGTGGTACTGGGTGGGGACTTTAATGCGGGGATGGGGAGGGAAGGAAGACTTTACAGGGAAGGGGAGAGATTCGAAAGGGAATCGAAGGATAAGACAATAAATAAGGAGGGGGAGATTGTAAGGGACTGGATGGACGATAGAGGCTGGGCGGTGGCGAATGGTATGGCAACTGGGGACGAAGAGGGAGAATACACATATGTAAGTAAGGTGGGGGTATCGGTGATAGACTATGTGGTCATGAATAAGCAAGGATGGGAGGAGACGGACAAATTCGCAGTAGAGGGGAGGGTGGAATCAGACCATCAGCCATTAAGACTGTGGATAAGAGGGAAGGGTGGCGGAAGGCAAGGTGGGGAAGAAGTCTCGATAGGGGAGAGGGTGACCTGGACAAGGGGGGCGATCGAGAAGTATCAGGATCAGTTAGGAAACGTACGCTTTGAAGGGGAGTCAGTGGAAGAGATATGGGAGTATCTGAAAGAGAAGGGGAAAGGGTGTGTGCAAAATTAGGTATTTAGAAAGAAGAAGAAAGGAACGGTGAAGCCTTGGTGGGATAAGGAATGTAAAAAGATGAAAAGGAAGGTGAAGAGGAAGTACAAGAAGTGGAAAGAGGGTAATGCGAAAAGGGAGGAGTACGTAGAAATGAGGAAGGGATTTATATTGATGTGTAAGAAGAAAGAACAAGAAAAGGAGAAAGATCTGGAAGAGTTAGGAAATGTTAAGACAGAGGGGGAGGTAGTGAAAAAAGTATGGAGGGGGAGGGATTCCCAGGAGGGTGGAGAGAAGGATTAATAGTGCCACTGTATAAGAAAGGAGATAGGGATAGACAGGAAAATTATAGAGGGATTACGCTAATGAATACGGCGTATAAAGTATACGCGATGGTGGTGGCGGAGAGGCTGCGGAAGGATGTCGAGGGGAAAGGAATATTGCCGGAGACGCAGACGGGCTTCAGGGCTGGTAGCAGTACTATCGACAATATCTACGTTCTGCAGTACGTGGTGGATAGAGAATTAGCGAAGAAGGGGTCGAGAGTGTACGCGTTTTTTGTGGATCTAAAAGGCGCCTTTCCTTCGGTGGATAGGGGGAGGTTGTGGGAGGGGATGGAGGATAAGGGAGTGGAGAGAGGCCTGATCGAGAGGGTAAGGGAGATATATGAAGAGACCAAAGATAAGGTGAGAGAAGGGGAGGGGATTTCGGAGGGATTCTCGATGGATTGGGGGTTAAGGCAAGGGTGCCCGCTTAGCCCAACGCTTTTTGCGATTTTAATTGCAGATATGGAAAGCAAGCTGGAGGCCGGGGTGGTAGGAGGAGTCAGGATAGGAGGGGCTAGAATTTGGTCACTAGCGTATGCAGAAGACATAGTGTTGCTGGCAAGAAGAGAGGAGACCTTAAAGGAGATGATGAATAGGTTGAGAAAATACCTGAATAAGAACACGTTAGAGCTGAATGCGGAAAAGTCCAAGGTTATGGTGTTCAGAAAAGGAGGGGGAGTGGATAAGGGAGGGGAGTGGAAGTGGAAGGGAAAGGCGGTGCAGGAGGTGAAAGAGTTTGTGTACCTGGGCTTCTAGTTTCGGAGGAATAGCGGAATGGATGGTCACATAAAAGAGAGAGTGATTAGTGGGAGAGACTAGTGATGAGTGTGCTATTGTATGGAGTAGAGGTGTGGGGGTGGAAGAAAAGTGAAGAGGTAAATAGGATACAGGAGAGGTATGTAAGGTGGACACTGGGGATGCCAAGGGACACGCCTAATTATATTGTCAGGAGGGAGACGGGGAGAACGAGTGTAGGGATTCTAGCGGGGAGTCGAGCGTGTAAATATGAGGAGAAATTTTTGGAAGAGGGGGGAAGTAAGCTGGTTAGGGAGTGTTGGTGGGAGAAGGAGAACAGGAGAGGGGATGGGAAGATGGAGGTTGAAAGAGAAAGGTATTTTAGAATGAATGGACTGCAGATGGATGGAGTGAGAAGGATGCACGAGGAAGGAAGGAAGGTATATGAGTTGGTTAAGAAAAACGCATGGAGAGTGAGAAGACAGCAGGGGAAGAGAGAATAAGAGAGTCAAGGTTTAACGGGAACTATGTGTGGATTATGCCCAGGGCGAGAGCGCAATATTTATGTGAGAAAGGAGAGAAAGGAAGTCAGAAGGTTATAGCGAGGATGAGATGTGGGTGCATGGAGGGTTTTAATAGGTACTGGGTGAGATAAGCATTTAGGTATTGATGCATGAAAGGAGGGACAAAAGGGCAGTAGCATGGGTGAAGGGAGTGTTGGGTGAGATGGAGAAGAAGAGAAGGAAGGAGGAAGAGGAATCTGTAAATATTGTAAATAGTAGATGAGTATTAGGCATTAGCCGCGGAAGCAGAGTTTGGCAATGCGAGGTAATGCGAAAAGTAGGGACATGCGAGCGAGGCGAGGCGAAGCGAGGAAGGCAAGGCGATAAGAGCGTGCGGTCTTAGATATAAGGTATGGATGGATGTTAGTTTTTTAAGGGTTGGTTTTAAGAAAATCCTGTAAAAAAATGGAAGTGTAAGCAAGTCAATTTTTTAAGGCCAGCAGGCTGAAAAATAAACGTTTATCTATCTATCTATACTCTGTTCGCCGAGAGAAGGACCTGAAGAACGACCAATTTTGGTTTTCTTCGCGCAGCCTAATGTTCAATTTTTTCAAGAAGGCGGGATTTCATGACATGTTTCAGCCAATCCGAAGTGAAGGCCTTCAACTTGATGAAAAACGCTTTTCTTGATTGATTTACGACACTGGTCGACAGTCTGTTTTTTCAGTGATATCGGTTTCGGCGATCTTCCCGCAGCAGGGGTCTTCTGCCCAGAGACAGGTCAAAGGAAGGAAATTTGAAAACTGTCAATTTTGTAGTTAGTGATTTGAAAATAATATAATCAGCATCTACGAATTTTTCCGATTCCAATGATATATTACTTGATTCGAAAAGGTGAAGATTTGAAGAAGTTTGATTGAAGAAATTTAAGCTCAATATGCAATTTAATATTGATTAGTTCTCCAATTTTCAACCTTTCTGGACAAATCACATATCGTTGGAATCGGAATAATATGCACATTCCGAATATATTACTGTCAAACCAGTGATTGCAGAATTATTAATTTTTAAATTTTCCATTTTTGTCCCTTTTCCAATAAAGGGACCCTTCGTAAATAGCGTGACGGCCGCTGATTTCGAACATCGTCATAAATATACCAAGGGACCAATGAGAAGAGAATTGAAGGAACTACGTGTAAAAAAAAGGGTTAGAACACTCCTCCATCGAGAAACCACAACCCCCATGCGCGTCATCAGGTCCTTCTCTCGGTGAACAGAGTATATAATCCCAGTACGATGGGTTTACATATTTATTTTCACCTTATAATTCCAATATCAATTAGGGTGAACTTTATCATCATTTTTGATACCGTCACCCATGGCGAATCACTACAGTTTTTCAAAAACCATGGCAAAAATATTCCACAGATCTTTGTGAAAATAAAACCTGTTAATAAACGTATTGTATTTTATTACTCTACCTTACATTTTATCTCACAATTGCGCGAGACCTTCCAGGGCTTCCATTTCCTCTTACTATTTCTCTTCAAGCTTTTGTAAGTTATGCAAAACTAATTTTCCTTACACATATTTCTCTTGTATCAATTTTGGTCTCGATTTTGGGTTTTTCATCCTCCATGCATTCTCTCTCCCCTATTCTCTTTTAGACTCTTCATCCACTTTTCCCCTTGTCCACAACCGCTCAGTATCCATTTAACATCTTGATTACTCAACCTTACTGGTCGACACCATTGAATTGTAATAATTATTATTACAAAATAAAAAATTGATCAGTTAATCGAAATAAATTTAACATCTTCATTACTCAACCTCACTGGTCGACACCATTTAACATAAAAAATACTTACATAATAATTTTGAATAATTTTTTTAATAATACGTTCAAAAAAGGCAATACTCAAGAGACTCGCTTGTCCTCGCTTGATTATTGATTTCATTGAGCGGAATATCAAGAACGGTTTTATTTCTTGGACTTGAAGTTTGACACAAATTATTGAACTCGATTTTTTTTTGTCTCGTTTGAATGCATGACTACTTATCTGTAAACAATTTTGCATCAATGACCGAAAAAATTGATTGAATGATTTTTTTAAATTAACTTTTGTCATACTTTCATTCCTCTTCTAAAATTTGCATTTCACGCCACGTCCTATTACATAAAAAAATTGTTAATATATTAACCGCAGAAAACAGACCATTTGTATAAAAAAGCATAAATTGGAAAACAAACAGGTGCACTTTCCGCACCAATTTCAAAATCAAGAACAATTCCTGGATTTCATGCTATTCCCGTACAAGACACCTTGACACTATGAAATCTTTCTACCACGTCAGGTTTTGGAGCAAATTAACGTTTCTGCCCATTTTAAAAAAAAGTAGGGCACGTACCTGACGTGATTGAGAATTCTAATGGAGCTCAAATTAAAACTGGAACTTTATGCTTTAAGATGAACAAGTTTTTGTTGTGCACTCGCTCGTCTTGCCTTACTACCCGGGCAATAAAAAAAATACGTAACGCCTAAAACACGTAATACCTCGAGCGTTACGCTAATGTTAAAGTTACATATACTTACTATATGAAAAGCGTTACGCAGGATTTGTGTGTGTGTGGGTAGGGGGGGGGGGGGGCAACATTTTCGGAAAAAAGCGTTACGTATTTTTTGAACGGCCCCATGTTTTTATATGACAAAACACTAAAATACGTCTAAAACATATTGCACTTACATTATTATATTATATATATATATATATATATTTATATATATATATATATATATAAATATTTTATTACATATTATATAATATCTAATTTAAAAAAAAAGTTAAACAACCACCGCAGGGCACTAAGAGCAACTGCCATCCAAAAAATGTCAATAGCCCCCAGTAGCACCGCGGTAAATCACACCTATGGCCACATCTCACAACCGTGAGATGGGTGGTCATAGGCAACGACGAAATCACAACGACAGGCCGGCGAAACCCTCGTGTGTCTTCAGCACACGAAGCGACCCAAGGATGACAGCTTTCTGCATCCATCTCGCAAGTGCCTTGGCACATTTTTGGCACGCGGGTATTGCTTTAAGGTTACGAACCAGTGATAGTTTCGCACCTCCGAGAGCTCCTATCACAAGGACAACTACTTGTACCGAATATTTTGGGTACAGTCGTTGTAGCTCTCTTTTAAGGTCTTGATACCTCTCCTCTTTTTCTTTCTCCTTTGCAGTGATGTTGTATTCGGACGAAGCCGAGAATTCGATCACGAATATAGTTCGTTTCTCGAAGTCTTGGAGAACAATGTCAGGCCTCGAGTGCGCAACTGAGACTGCTGCCCGAAAATCGTAGTTCCAGAAAATTTGGCACTTCTCGTTTCGGACAATCGACTCTATCTCTTTTGGAGCGTTCGGCAGGGCAGGGTCGCGGCCAACACCGTAAGAGCGAAAAAAGATGGTAATAAAGCACTCTTAGGGCCGCATTATGTCTATAGATATACGTCGTTCCCGCGTGGGTCGGACACCCTGATAGTATGTGTTCTAGGTACTCAGCGTGTGCATGACACGCTCTGCACCTATCACTGGGAACTTCTTGACATAAAATGCGCTCACGGTATGCTAAGCTGGAAATGACACCGTCCTGGCATGCGAAAATAAAACCCTCTGTACCTGAATTAAGCCCTGATGATTTGAGGAAAGCAAAAGTTTGCTCCTTCGACAAGGACTGTTTTTCTACATTTCTGTGAAAGTTTCCGTGCATTTTCTTGTCGAGTAGCTCTTGGTGAAAATTTGCAACCTCTGCTTCCTTCACTTTGGTTTTTAGAAGTGAAGCATCTAGATGAAGTAATGCACTTTCCTCACTTCTGATGTTAAAATTCAGGCCAAGGGTCTCGGCCGCTTCCTCCGCGGCTTTGTAAAGGAACGCTCCTTCGCCAATCATCTCGTGGTTCCTGACCATCTTTAGGAGAGGATCTCTGCCATTCGCAACGATGTAAGCTGTACTTAGAACAATCCGGTTATGAAGACACTGGAGATTCAGAAGTCCGCGTCCACCTTGACGGCGTGAAATATATAATCGCGGAACTGACGAATTGATTTGCAAGCTTTTATGCATATGCATGACCTTACGTGTAATGACATCAAGGGCCTTAAGCTCGTTCTTCGTCCATTGAACTACCCCAAACGAGTAGAGTAGAACCG
>CAKNYM010046040.1:47582-81955 GCA_932195095.1 Andricus curvator
AAATAATTTTTACATTATATTCTCCTTTAAATTTGAAATTTCAATTCTATACATTTAATTCACTATTAACCTTTTAAACTAATTAACAAAAAAACTAAAATATATGTACATACAATTTTGAAAATTGGATTCAGATATATTCATTTCACAACGTCACAAGCATTTGAAAAGATTATATGTATAATTGCAATGGAGGTATTTTAAAGAAAAAATAAAATTTTATTAAAAAAATAAAGGCCCATATTCAATTACATAACATTCAAGTAAATAATCAATTTATGTTACTTAATTGAAAAAAATTTAAATTCAATCATTATGTAATTTAAAGTTTTTAACAAAATCAATCGACCAATAATTAATTGAACTGTTTACAACCTAAAAAGCATGAAACTATTATTTTCATTGAAACATTCAAATAATTTTTACTTTATATTTGTTTTTCTTATTTGAACTCTCATTTCTGACGATATGAATCCAATAATAACCTTTAAAACTAATTAAAGGAAAAAATTAAAATATAATTATATGTACATATCATTCTGAGAATTTAATTCATATATAGTCATTTCACAACGTAACAAACCCTTTAAAAAATAATTAATCAATCAGTGCAGAAAATAAGAAGCATGGAACTATAAGTTTTAATTATAAATTCAATTAATTTTTACTTTATATTTGTTCAAGTTTGAGAATTAAGAAAGATTGTACTTTATAATATATCACTGCGGTGGCGCCACGGGCTGAGACCATTTTGTCATTCATCTAATCTAATCGAGTAGAATATAGTGTATAGTACATACAATAATATCGGCCGAAATATAACGCGCATATCATTTTACGACGTATATGGAGACAGTCACTCATAGCAACCAAAGATATAATATCTTCAATAAAAACTTACATTGAAAGTAATAGTAAAAATAAATGAATCGAAATAGTTATCGGCGATCGATAAAATGACAAATCTACTTTTTTAATTATGTTAGTTTTAATTTTAAAATATAGAGGTCACCCTAGGACTTACTATGACTCACAAGAAATCTTTCTCCACAAAATTACGAGTTTTCATTTATAGGATACAAGAAGTGGTTATTATTTGAACAAATTCGATAAGAAATTCAGAGTTTGGCTATTTTTCAATGAATAGGCTCAATTTTTTACAAAATCAACTAAAAATATCTTTCCGATGACTTTGTTCTATAATTCTCTGCAACTGTAAAAGATTTTTTAATTATTTAAACAATTTTAATATACAAATGAAGAGTCTGGCTATTTTTTAAAGAATAGGCTCAGTTCGTTTCTGGAATCAATAAAGAATGTATTTCCAATGACTATTTTCTACGATACTTTGCGCATCTACAATTATCTTTAATTATGTAAACAATTTTCATAAACATATTCAGAGTTTGGCTGTTCTTCAAGAAATAGGCACAATTGATTCACAGAGTCAACTAAGAATATCTTTCCGGTTACTCTTTTCTATGTTTCTTTGTAAATTTACAAGAATTATTAATTATTTAAACAATTTCGATGAAAAAATTGAGAGTTAGGCCATTTTTCAACGAATGGGCTCAATTTGTTTACGGAATGACCGAAAATGTATTTCCAATAACTCTTTTCTACGAGTCTTTGCAACTTTACAATAATTATTAATTATCTAAACAATTTTTATAAACATATTTAGAGTTTGGCTGTTTTTCAAGGAATAGGTGCAATTTGTTTACGGAGTCAACTAAGAATATCTTTCCGATCACTCTTTTCTATTTTGCTTCGTAAATTTACAAGAATTATTAATCATTTAAACAATTTCGATTGAAAAATTAAGAGTTTGGCCATTTTCCAACGAATGCGCTCATTTTTTTTTTCGGAGTTACCAAGAATGTATTTCCAATAACTCTTCTCTACGATACTTTCCACATTCACAATAACTGTTAATTATTTAAACAATTTTTATAACCATGTTCAGAGTTTGGCTATTTTCCAAGGAATAGGCACAACTTGTTTACGGAGTCATCTAAGAATGTCTTTCCGATAACTCCTTTCTATGTTGTTTTGTAAATTTACAAGAATTTTTAATTATTTAAACAATTTCGATTAAAAAATTGAGAGTTTTGACAGTTTTAAACTAATGGGCTCAATTTGTTTACGGAATTGCCAATAATGTATTTCCAATAACTCTTTTCTACGAAGCATTGCCAATTTACAATAATTGTGAATTATTTAAACAATTTTTAGAAGCATATTCAGATTTTGGCTGTTTTTCAACGAATAGGCTCAATTTGCTTACGAAGTCGACTAAGAATATCTTTCCGATTACTCTTTTCTATGTTGCTTTATAAATTTACAAGAATTATTAATTATTAACACAATTTCTATTAAAAAATTAAGAGTTTGGCCGTTTTCCAAGGAATTGGCTCAGTTTGTCTGCGGAATTACCAAGAATGTATTTCCAATAACTCTTTCTACGAGGCTTTACAAATTTGCAGTAGGTATTAATTACTTAAACAATTTTCATAAACATATTCAGAGTTTTGCTGTTTTTCAAGGAATAGGCGCAATTTGTTTATGGAATCAACTAAGAATATCTTTCCGATGACTTTTTGCGATAATGCTCTGCAAATTTCCAATAATGAATTTTTATTTTGTTTTTCAAATAACTATTTCCTATGATACTTCGTAAATTTACAAAAATTATTAATTGTTCAAACAACTTTCATAAACAAATTCAGAATTTTGATATTTTTCAACGAATAGGATGAATTTTTTAGATAATTAACTATAAATATATATCCGATGACTTTTTTCTATTATGCTTTTCAAATTTCGAAGATTTATCAATTATTTAACAAATTTTCATGATCAAATTGAGGGTTTGAAAATTTGCAACAATGATTATTCATTCAAATAATTTTCATAAACAAATTCAGAGTTTGACTGTTTTTTAGCTTACATAAAAACATACATGCAGCTATATCCTTTTTAATAATAAATACAACTTTTCTATCTGAACTATAATATTAAAATCGGAACCATTTAAACATTTCAAACAAATTCATTTTTATAATAAAACATATGCACTACATTTTTAATAAGAATTAAAAAAGCATACAAATTTTATAATGGAAATAACTTTCCTTTTCATTAATTGTAGTCTTTTTTTTTGTTAATTTCTTCCAGTACTTTAATAATCTCTTTTGCTTAACCAAGATTTCTGAACTCCTCTCGAGTCGAGAACATTTACTATGTATTTCTATGAAAATTTGTACGCGCCGACATTTTAGAGGTTTTTCCAAAAGTTGCATGAAAATGTTTAGAGTTGTACAATTATTTATTCTGCATCGTGAGAGGGTACCCATACAAAGCCGTGTACAAATAGAAGTTATTGAAGTAAAAATTAATTTCATTTAATTCACACATTCTAACCACTCTTTCCACTGTCTGCCTCTGGGCAAGCCCCCGTTTACTTTACCTTGATACACTTGTATCGTTAGTCATTCATCTTTCATTCTCTCAACATGCCCGAACTATCTCAACCGATTTTTTTCCAATATGTCAACTAGTGTCTCTTCTGCACCACATTCTGTGAGGAATATCTCGTTACTCACTTTGTCTAAATAAATACATTTGAATGGAGAGCTTCAGGTAAAATTTACAGTAATCAGTGAAAAGCGTAACCTTTGTATCTTGATATTTTTCAATAAAATGAACTCTTTCCGAGAAAAACGACACTTTATTCCTTGCATATATTTTTGTCATCTACAGGGTGTCCCACCACCTATGCACTTCCCGGTAATGTGTGACAGAGAACAAAAAAAGAAACAGAAAAGTCCTGTGGCAAAATTTGATCTGGGCTTTAAAAAATGTAAAGGCTTGAACTTCGCGTTTTGAAGAAACAATCGAAGAGCAACGACATGAAATTTTTGCCGGAGCTGAAGTGAACCGCCAACATGCACACTATCTCAACACTTATAAGATAAACAAGTGGTTGCTATATCTCGCTCCTGATTGGTTCATTATGCCCAACTTTGAGGCTTTACTGTGCCCAAACTAAGGCCCAGATCAAATTTTGCCAAAGGACTTTTCTGTTTCTTTTTTTGTGCTCTATCACACATTACCGGGAAGTGCATATGTGGCGGGACACCCCGTATATTATCGTTGAATTTTCAAAATCTTTCACTTTCATTGGAAACTTATACATTACAAATGTTCCGTCTCTCCCAGTAGTCACAGTTTGGTTTCAAACTTTTTGTCGTTGGATGAATATTTACGTAGGAAATGGTGCATTTCAATTTTTCTGACATTTTCGCTTTTGTTGTTCATTTTCTGAATTAACAATTAAAGTAATCGATAACTGGCTGGGGAACTTTTTGTTTGTAAATATATACCCTAGGCGACCGTAAAAGAAAAATGGTAAAAATCTTAAAATTATAAGCGCGCTACCTGATTAATTGAAAAAAATGCAAATGCGATTATCTCAAAATTGACCCATATCTCGAAGAAACACCCTCGCTTTTCGGAATTAGCGGAAAATTCTACATAAGATGCAACATAGAAATCGACTTGACCTATAACGGCAACAGGTCTACCCCTGGCTCCTAGAGTAGAAGTTCAAGTGTAAATAACTCGTCTTGGACTTATTTGATTTTTTAAAAATATAAGTGTTTTAAAAAGCTCTTTTCATGCACTTTAAGATAATTATATTTAATTTGTTTTCAATAAAAATGTAGCCTCGATTTATCGAAATTAAAGATTAAAATCGATTTTTGACAAATTCCCACGTCATCGATTCTTTTTTTGAATAGGCTTAAAAAAATGTAGAATTCTTCCTCTTTGAAACCCTACTTACCTTTCGTTTTAAAGAAATAGGCGTTTACAAGAGCGGGCGCCCATAACGTACCGCGCGGTGTTTCGCTGCTGCCGCAAATGTGAGTGTATTTTATATCGCTTAAATAATCAAATGTGTTAAACAGTAAAATCGCTTTTGATGTGATAAAAAAATAAGTATGTTCACTGTCTAAATTAAATTTCAGCATAATGATATAATATGTTACAATACACCATGCTTCTTCCATCACCACTTGATACTACTCACAGAAAAAGTTGTATTGAAGCAAACGCATCGTCCTCTTGCTCCCTTTGTTTTGAACCACGTGAAAATATTTTTTACACAAACAGAATTATTTGGCTGTTAGATTAGGTGAAGTTTGTCGCTAAAGGATGTTGAAAGTGTACTTGTCTTCTTTTATTAATCGCACACATCTAGTACCTGTATGATCCTACCTGATATACATTAGATTTATCATGTCATCGTCGTTTAAACAGTGAACATATTCCTTTTTTTATCAAATCAGAAGCGATTCCGTCATTTAAACAGTGAACCTATTTCTTTTTTTATCAAATCAGAAGCGATTCTACTGTTTAACACTTCTGATTATTTAAACGATACAAAATACACTCACATTCGCAACAGCAGCGAAACACCGCGCGGTACCTCAGGTGGAAATACACCACTGGCGCAGTACTGTCCCAGTACAGATTGCCGGAGTCCCAGTACTGGGCATATCTACTGGGCCAGTACTGCGCCGTTAGTGAACTCGGCAGACTACTGAATTTTCCACCTGGAACATTATGGGCGCCCGCTCTTTTAAACGCCTATATATTCAAAACAAAAAGTTTCCCGATTTTGGCCAAAGCAGGGTTTCAAAGGGGAAGACTTCGACTTTTTTTAAAGACTATTTCGAAAAAAATTGATGATGTCGAAATTTGTCAAAAATCGAGTTTAATCATTAATTTCGATAAATCGAGGCTAAATTTTTATTGAAAAAAAAAATCCTATATTTGAAAGTTGGTCTTGGTTTTCTTGAGTTCGCGCGTTTATATTAACTGTGCATGGGTTGTGTAGGCAAATGGCTTGGGCTCGTAGTTTCGAAAGGCTGAGTCATCCCGAGTCACTTCTATCCACGCCGAAGAGATGATTTTGGTGGAGTCGCGGCAACCGCTACTTACGTGATAAATGCGCCTCTGTTATATGCAGGGTGATCCTGAACTCATCATATTCCTTGTACGTACACATTCCTTGTACAAAACTGAACAAAAAACTACTGTGACAAAATGTTCTACGATCAATAGTTTTTAAACTATTGAGAGTTGTAAAGAACCAATGGGAGCTCGCTATTCCCGCGCGTACATGGCATCTTGCGCGAACTCTAGAATTTAAATCAAGGGAATCACTGAACAAGTGAGGGTGATATGTTTTGATAACTTCACGTTGCTTCGAAATTGTTTGTCTCTGGCGAAATATTAGAATTACTGACTTGAAGTGCATCACGTTCTATAGAGTTCGCGCAAGATGCATATGTACGTGCGGGAATAGCGAGCTCCTATTGGTTCTTTATAACTCTCAATAGTTTAAAAACCGTTGATCATGCAACATTTTGTCACAGAAGTTTTTTGTTCAGTTTTGTACAAGGAATGTGTATGTACAAGGAATATGATGAGTTCAGGATCACCCTGTATATATATGAATATATGAATAGTATTGCTACTTGATTGATTATTTGTCAATATTATTCCCAAATTTTGAGTACCGTTTATTTTTCAATTAAAGCTTTTGAAATTTCGGAAAATTTGTGTTTAACTTTTCAGAATTACCATTTTTTTGTTTAATTTTCAGATGTATCAAAAAAGGTTTTATATATGTGCTGAAACTATCTGTAAATAATTTCCAGTAGTTATGAATGATTAAAAAAATTGTTTATTACGTTATAAAAAAATTATTGAACAAAAGTTCTTTTCGACATTGGAAATGTTTAGCTCATTGAAATGCAGAGTTTTGGTATGGAATGTGCGAGAAATAAAAGATTTATTACTGTTACTTGAAGAAGATGCTATTTGTCAATTTCAAAACAAAAGTTCACAGTTTGGCTATTTATCAACGAACAGGCTTAATTTTTTTTAACGAAATAAACTAAGAATGCTTTTCCGGTGACTGTTTGATATGAAACTTAGCGAATTTGGAAGCATTATTAATTATTTAAACAATTTTTATAAACAAATTCGTTTTTTTTTCTATTTTTCTACTAATACGCTCAATTAAAAAAAAAAATAAGAGTGCTTTTCCAGTGACTATTTGATATGATACTTTGCAAATTTACCAGGAATAATAATTATTTAAACCATTTTTATAAAAAAATTCAGACTTTGTCTATTTTTCAACGTATAGGCTCAATTAAAAAAAAATAAATAAGAACATCTTTGCGATGACTCTTCTATGGTGCTTTGAAAATTCCCAAGAGTTATTATTTAAACAATTTTTATGAGCAAATTCATAGTTTGTCTATTTTTCAACAAGTAGGCTGAATTTGTTTTAAAAATTAACTGAGCATATCTTTGCGATGACTCTTTTCTATGTTGCTTTGCAAATTCCCAAGAATTATGATTTAAACAATTTTTGTAAGGAATTTCAGAGTTTACTATTTTTTAAAGAATAGGCTTAATTTGTTCACGGAATCAACTAAGAATGTCTTTTCGATGAGTTTTTTTTCATTATGTTTCGCAAATTCCCAATAATTATTCATTATTTAAACAATTTTCATAAACAAATTCACAGTTTGACCCTTTTTCCACGAATAGACTTTTGGGTATTTTTCAACAAATAGGCTAAATTTTTTAACAGAATTAACTAAGAATATCTTTCCGATGACTTTTTTTCTGCTTTACGAATTTCAAAAAATTATTAATTTTTGAAATAATTTTCGTAAACAAATTAAGACCTTGGTCTTTTTTCAACGAATAGGATAAATTAGTTTAGGGTATCAAGAAAGAATGTATTTCCCATAACTCTTTTCTACGATACTTTGCAAATAAATAATAATTATTAATTATTTTAACAATTTTCATAAACATATTCAGAGTTTGGCTGTTTTTCAAGGAATAGGTACATTTTGTTTACAAAGTCAAATACGAATGTCTCTCTGATGACACTTTTCTTCTTTTACAGAATTAACTAAGAATTTCCTTCCGATGACTGTTTTCTATGAAGCTTTGCAAATTCACAAGAATTATCAGTTATTTCAACAAATTAAGAGTTTGGCCATTTTTCATCGAATAAGCTCCATTTGTTTACGGAATCAATGAAGAATGTTTTTCAAATAACTCTTTTCTACGATACTTTGCACATTTACAATCATTATTAATTATTTAAACAGTCTTCATAAACATATTCAAAGGTTGGGTATTTTTCAAGGAATAGGCACAATTTGTTTACGGAGGCGCCTAAGAATATCTTTCTGATTACTCTTTTCTATTTTGCTTGATAAATTTATAAGTATTATTAATTATTCAAACAATTTCGATTAAAAAATCAAGAATTTGGCTATTTTTTAAAGAATAGGCTCAATTTGTTTACGGAATCAATGAAGAATGTTTTTCAAATAACTCTTTTCTACGATACTTTGCACATTTACAAATCATTATTAATTATTTAAAAAATTTTCATAAATACATTCAGAACAATTTGTTTCCGGAGTCAACTAAGATTGTCTTTGCGATGAGTCTTTACTATGTTTTGTAAATTTACAAAAATTAATAATTATTTAAACAATTTCGAATAAAATATTTAGAGTGTGGCTATTTTTCAACGAATAGGCTCAATTTTTTACAGAATTAGATAAGAATATCTTCCCGGTGACATTTTCCTATGATGCTCTGCAAATTTCAAAAAATTAATTATTATTGAAAAATTTTTAAGCAACAAAGTATGTATTTGAAATAAGAATTTCGTACATCACTCTGCACATTCACAATAATGATTCATTATTTAAATATTTTTCATAAAGATATATAACTAAGAATGTCTTTCTGATGATTTTTTTTCTATTATGCTTTTAAAATTTCCAAGAGTTATTAATTATTTAGAATATTTTCATGAGCAAATTAAGAGTTCGGCAATTTTTCGAAGAAACCCTCCCGTAGAACCTCCTGCTCGACATACACAACTCGGTCGTATACGTCGCAGATGATCATCCATCCGAGTGATATGCGCACTCGAAATGGCTTGACATCTGGACTCTCCTCGAGTCGAAATCATTTACTGTGTATTTCTATGAAAATTTGTACGCATTTGTACGTACGTTCCAAATAAAATAATTACATGTAAATAAATTGGTCGCACGCGGAGCGCGCGTATGAGGCTCTAGTTATTATCTTAAAGTGCATATCAAGAGTTTTTTAAAACACCCATATTTTTTTTTAAATCGAAGAATTCCAAGCTGAGTTATTCACACTTGAACTTCAGCGTGCATAGCCAAAAGCTGAAAAATTGGGCCCCTGCCATTAGCCCCCTTTGCTCTAAGGCCTCAAAACTTACTCCATGACTTAAGGACAAATAGTACTGTAATATATCTGAATTTAAACATGATCCGAATACTTTCGATTTTTTGGTGGTATCACTTCATAAATAATGCCCCATGTATTGATATGACAACGGTATGATATGAATTTTTCCCCAGGGTTCTCAGTATTTTTCGTCGCCTTAGACACGTGAAACATATCTCCATCCAAAAATTGAAGTCGTTAGACATAATAGTTTTTGCGCTGCAAGTTTTTGCAAACGAACAGCTATTTTACTGACGGCATAAGGGTTTCGTACGAAACTCTAAAAATGAATATGTTCTAGTAAAATCTTTTTTAACCAACATCATTTTAAGTTGATGATGTAAGAATAAGAAAGACTCCTTGACTCGAGACAAATTGATTGACTTAATGGTGTACTTGTATTTTTATAGTGGGTGACGGACACCGTAAGGGGACCCCGTAACATTTTATTTTAAAATATTTTCATTAATAATTTTAAATAATTTAGAAAATCATGAATTTATCTACTATGAGGAAGAAAAGTTATTTACTAATTATCATAATTTTATTTATTATTGTTTTATTTTGAAAATTGCATTGAACGAAATGCGCACTCAAATTTTTGAAATTATCCTTTTCATAGTTAGAAACTGGAAATTTGTGCAAAACATCCCAGACGGAAAAGTTATACATAGTATTTCCCACTATGTATAACATTTCCGCCTGGGATGTTTCATTATTTAAAATGTCAATTGCATATATGTACGAGTATATAGATAGATTGCATATAAGGCTTTTTTAAATTTTAGCTTCACCAACCCCTTATATAACGTTTTTTCTGTAGTATGATAATGTAACTTTAACATTAGCGTAACGCTCGAGGTGAGCTGGAGGGGGGGGGGGTAGTTATACGTAACGCTTGAGGGGGGCTAACAGCGTTACGTATTTTTTGAACAACCTCTTTACATATCAAAATTATGAAGATGCGCTCATTAAAAAAAAAATTAATTTTTGTGAAGCGATATTAATTTAAAACCAAAATTAAATACCAAAAAATAATGAAAGCATGGGTGAATGTTAAGATAAGTAGATTATAAATTATTCCTTTATTGTTTTTTACTTATTACTTTCTTTTGTTTGGGTTCATTTACTTGTTCTGTTAAACAATGTTCAGATACGCTAAAATTACCTTTATACACGGAGAAAAAAATATGCCTATAATAGTAAGAGCACTAGTCATGCTTTTGTCGTAGGTTTCATTCTTGCTATCTTGGTACAAAATTCATTCATTTTAAGCAGGAATCCCTTTATCCTAAAAAAGTACAAAGCTTCATGCTTTTAAAGCCGTTATCCCTTGCGAAAATAGCTCGAACTTCGCCTTGCTACGGTTGTAAGAAAACTCATCCTATTAGAGTATGAGTACTCTTACAAACGAGATATTAGGTCACGCGCAAGCGCCGGTAGGCGTGGCCTAATATCTCTTTTGTAAGAGTACTCATACTCTAATAGGATGAGTTTTCTTACAACCGTAGCAAGGCGAAGTTCGAGCTATTTTCGCAAGGCCCAACTGCTCTAAGGGCATGTGACTCCAGCAATAACGGCATGCGCTTGATTCTTTTATGGTATAGGACATTTAATGCTAAAAATGTCTAACCTGATGCCAATATTGGTAGAAATTCATACCAATTTCGCACATGAAGTTCCATGCTGTAATATTAAGAGCTCAGCCTACTATAACAGTGTGGTTTTTTTCTCCGTGTACAATATTAAAGTTTCTAAAATAATGTTACTTATTTTTTCTCATTTTTAAACAATTTAACTCTTAAAAAGATTTCTTTTTTGAACCCCAATAGGTCATGTATTTCTGAAGATTCAATCAAAATTCAACCAAGTTGAACCAAGTTAACAAACAATTATGAGGCGAATTTCAACTTTCAATGTTTGCACTTTTTTGTCCATCACTAATATATTTATCATATTGATATATCTGAAAAATAAGTAATTCAGCCAAAAATAGAATTTTATCAACATTACCTGCAAAGAATGAAAATAATATATAAAAATATTGTAATTTCATAAAAATATTAATATTATATATAGGAGCGGGTGCAGTATTTCAGATTAGCACCCGCTCCCAGCGAAACTTCGCGGTTCTCCTTATGAGAAACTTGTAATTATATAAGGACAACCGCGGGGTTTCGCTGGGAGCGGGTGCTAATCTGAAATACTGCACCCGCTCCCAACGATATCGCGGTAAAATTTTAGCCGCAACCACATTTCACGACCGTGAGATAGGTAGTTACATTCTGCGACGGACTCAATATGATGATCAGGCAAAAGTCTCGTGCACCCTGAGGACACGGAGCGACCAAAGGATGACCGCCCTCTGCATCTTCCCCGCAAGCGTCTTAGTATTTTTTTGACTCGCAGGGATGCTTTTCAGGATATTAACCAGTGAAAGCTTGGCACCTCCAAGAGCGCCGATGATCAGGACGATTAGCTTAACAGAATATTCCGGGTATAACCGTCGTAACTCCCTTACAAGATCTTTATACCTTTCTTTTTTTAATTCTCCTTGGCTATGCTGTTTTTGTCAGCTGGTGCCGAAAATTCGATAACAAACATGGTTCGCTTCTCGAAGTCAAGGAGAACTATGTCAGGCCTCGAGTGCGCAACAGAAACAATTGTCGAGAATATGAAGTTCCAGTATATGCGGCACTTCTCATTTTCGACAATTGACTCTATTTCTCTAGGAGCGTTTAGCGGAGAGGTATTTGGGCTAATCCCATAAGAGTGACAGAGATGGTAATAAAGCACTCTTAGTGTCGCATTGTGCCTTTGGATGTAGGTTGTTCCCGCATGAGTTGGACAACTAGATATTATCTGTCCTAGATACTCGGGGTGAGCATGACACGCTCTGCAGCTATCATCGGGAATATCTTGGAGTAAAATGTGGCTACGGTACACTGTAAAAAATTTCGGGAATTTTCTCCACTTTTTAGTGGGGAAAAATTCACATTTTCGTTGGGGAAAATCATTTTCCCCGAGATTTGGGAAAATTTCCCTAAAAGTTTTTATAATTAACTAACAAATTGGGGGAAATTCCCTAAAATTTAGGAAATTAGATAATACCTACCATTTTTGGGGAAATTTCTCTAAACATATGGTAATTTATACAAAAGTTTGGGATTATTCCCTACGATTTGCAGAATTGAATGATTCCTACTGAATGTAGGGTATCGTTCCAAATATAATGTTTGATTTTCCACGTAGGTTAGGTAAATTTTCTAAAAATTCTTGAAGTATTACCGTATGTTCTGGAAGATATTTTGCCCATAAATATTTGATCAACTAAAACAATATTTTGAATAATTTTACACATTTTTATGGAGAAAAGATTTATTAATTTTATAGTCATCTGAAAGATTTCTTATCATACATTTTTGTTATTCGCGTCAGAATGCAATAAATAATTTGCATGTCACATGCAAAAAAATTTATTTATCGTTTTTAATAATATTTTGTTTGCAGTACTTTCCTTTTAATAAATGTTAATATTTAAATCTTGCTGCTCTACGCTGGTAGTTCGGGAGAAAATCCGCCAGGGCGCGACGTGCCGCCTCTATAGCAACAGAAATGACATGTCGACTGTTCAAGAGAGCAGTCGACGCAAAGCAAAGCATACTTACCTGGAGCAGAGGCTGCCGTGATCAACAAGGCGTTTTCTATAGCGCGAGGCTCTTCCAGAGCTGAACATTGCTTTTTTTTATTAATATTCCACAAATTTTGGGGAATGTCAAGTTATTAGACAATATCATTCCGCTTCAGGGAAAATTCCCTACATTTTTAATAAAATTCCACAAAATTTAGTGAATTTCCCCCACTACCCCTTAAGGAAAATTCTCTACATTTTCAGTAAGATCTCACAAAAATGTAGGGAATTCTCCCAAATCTGTTTTAGGGAAAATTCCAAAACTTCTCTCTTATAATATTTCACAAATTATTTTAGGGAATTTTCCGCAAGGCGGAGTAGGGAAAAGTCCCGAATTTTGGTGTATATTACTTCCACACGATTTTGGGGGAAATTCCCTCGAAAATTTTTTACAGTGTATGCTAGAGTTGAACTGACATCGTCTTGACATGCCAAAATGAAACCTTACGTCCCCGACTTCAATAGGGGTGATTTAAGGAAAGCAAACGTTAGCTCATACGACATCGACTGATCTTCCACATTTCTGTGGAAGATGCCGTGCATCCTCTTGTCGAGGAGCTGTTCAGGGAAGTTTTTCTCCTGTGGTTTCTTAATGCGGGCCTTCAGGAGTGAGTACTCGAGATGGATAAGATTTAATGCATTTTGCTCACCCCCGATATTGAAGTCAAGGCCGAGTGTTTCAGCAGCCTCCTCCGCTGCTTTGTACAGAAACGCTCCTTTGCCCATTTCTTCGTGTTCCCTGACCATTTTAAGTAGAGGGTCTCTTCCGTTTGTGACTATGTGAGCTGAACTCAGAATAATCCTGTTGTGAAGACATTCAAGATTTAATATTACGCGACCACCTTAGCGGCGTGAGATGTAAAGTCGCGGAACAGAAGACTTAAGGTGCATGCTTTTGTTCATGTACAAAAGTTTTCGCTTCCCGAAATCGAGGCATCTGAGCTTGTCCTTCGTCCATGGAACCGGGACGGCAAGCATGTTCGTTACAGATGCTTTGTTCCTCGCCGGCAGTTCAGAAGACCAAATCCGCCGGATGAGACTTTTATATCTGCTACGGAGAGTATCCTTTATAGATGTCACGTTCTGAATGCGGCTCTATGGCACGCCCAGGTATATATAGTTCTCTCCAGCGCCAAGGTGTCGTATAGCGCTTCTCTCAACGAGCTCAGGATCTTCGGGGATGCCATTAAGTTTCTCTTTCTTCAAATAAACATTGGCACATTTTTCTATCCCGAACTCCATTCCAATCTCATGAGTGTATTTCTCGACAATCCCTATAGCTAGATGTAGTTTCTCTTTATTTTTAGCATATATCTTAAGCTCATCCATGTAAAATACATGAGTGACCTTATTCTCTCGATTTCCAGGTTTGCTGCAGAAGTACACTTCGGAATGAAGCAATGCGAGAGAGAGAGAGTGAGGCAATAGAGGAGAGGGCTAATGGTGTCGCCCTGAAAGACACCTCTCTGAAAGGTGACGTTGTTAGTTGTCACACGATGTTTTCTAGATGAGATAGTAAATCTGCTTTTCCAAAGCGGCATCAATCTCTCTATGCACCTCACGAAGTGTGTATGAACCTTTGAGCTTTCCAGCAGACAAATGATAAGTCTATGGGAGGTTGAATCGAAAGATTTCCGACAATCAACCCAGGCCATCGATAGGTAGCGCTGGTAGGATGCTGCGTCTTTTCAGACACATCTGTCGATAAGCAGGTTTTCCCGACATCCTACTACGCCTTTCTTTGATCCGCGTTGTTCGTATTTCTCTCGGCACACAGGTCCAATTGTCCGAACAATCCTATCATTTAGGATAGCTGAGAAAATCTTATACAGCGTGTTCAGGCAAGTTATTGGCCTGTAATTCTTGGAGTCAGCTAAGTTGCCGATCTTCGGCAGGAGCACTGTGCGCCCTAACACGAACCACTCCCGAATAGGTTCTTCCGACTTTAGATATGAGGTGAAAATGCGGACCAGATGCTGGTGGGTTGAAGGCAACTTCTTCCACCAGAAGGTCTTGATACCATCTGGTCCCGGCGCGGAATAGTTTTTCGTGCCTCTTAATACGTTTTTCATATATATATATATTCCGCGCCGGGACCAGATGTTATCAAGACCTTCTGGTGGTAGAAGTTTCCTTCAACCCACCAGCATCTCGCCCGCATTTTCACTTCATATCTAAAGTCGGAAGAGCCTATTCCGGAGTAGTTGGAGGAAGGGCGCAGTGCTCCTGCCGAAGACAGGCAACTTAGCTGACCCTAAGAAAAACAGGCCAATAACTTGTTTGAACACACTGTATAAGATCTTCACAGCTATCCTAAATAATAGGATTGTTCGGACAATTGGACCAGTGTGGCGAGAGATGTACGAACAACGCGGCTCAAAGAAAGGCGTAGCGGGATGTCGGGAGAACCTGCTCATCGATATATGTGTCTGTAAAGATGCAGCATCCTATCAGCGTTACCTATCGATGGCCTGGATTGATTACTGGAAAGCTTTCGATTATACCTCCCATAGACTTATCATCTGTCTGTTGGAAAGCTTGAAGGTTCATCCACACTTTGTGAGGTGCATAGAGAGATTAATGCCGCTTTGGAAAACCAGATTTACTGTCTCATCTGGAAAACATCGTGTGATCACTAACAGTGTCACCTTTCAGAGAGGTGTATTTCTGCGGCAAACCTGGAAACCGAAAGCATAAGGTCACTCATGTATTTTACATGGATGATCTTAAGATCTATGCTAAAAGTCAAGCGAAACTACATCTAGCTCTAGACATTGTCAAAGAGTACACTCAAGAGATTGGAATGGAGTTCGAGTTAGAGAAATGCGCCAAGGTTAATTTGAAGCTTTTCAACAGAATCGCTATACGACACCTTGGCGCTGGAGAGACCTATACATACCTTGGCGTGCCGCAGAGCCGCATTCAGGACGTGACATCTATAAAGGATACTCTCGGATGCAGATACAAACGTCTCATCCGACGGATATGGTCTTCCGAACTATCGGCGAGGAACAAAGTATCTGCGACGAACATGCTTGCCGTCCCAATAATATTGTATTCATTTGGAGTAGTTCCATGGACGAAGGACGAGCTCAGATCCCTCAATATTGGGTCCCGAAAGGTTATGCACATGAACAAAGGCATGCACCTTAAGTCTTCTGTTCCGCGACTTTACATCTCACGCCGTCAAGGTGGTCGCGGAATACTGAATCTTGAATGTTTTCACAACAGGATTATTCTGGATACAGTACATATAGTCGCAAATGGAGAAGACCCTCTTCTTAAAATGGGCAGGAAGCACGAAGAAGTGGGTAAAGGGGCGTTTCTGTACAAAGCAGCGACTGAGGCTGCTGAAACACTCGGCCTTGGTTTCAATATCAGGGGTGAGCAAAATGCATCAAATCTTATCCATCTTGAATACTCACTCCTGAAGGCCACGATTAAGAAAGCACAGTAGAAAAACTTCCGCGAACAGCTCCTCGAAAAGAGGATGCACGGCATCTTCCACATAAATGTGGAAGATCAGTCGATGTCATATGAGTTGACGTTTGCTTTCCTTAAATCACCCGGATTGAAGTCGGGCACGTAGGGTTTCATTTTGAAATGTCAAGACCGTGTCATTTCCACTCTAGCATACCGTCGCCACATTTTGAGCCAAGACATTCCCGATGATAGCTGCAGAGCGTGTCATGCACACCACGAGCATCTAGGACACATACTATCTAGTGGTCCAACTCATGCGGAAACGACCTACATCCAAAGGCACAATGCGGCACTAAGAGTGCTTTATTACCATCTCTGTCACTCTTACGGCATTAGCCCAAATACCTCTCTCCTAAACGCTCCTAGAGGAATAGATTCAATTGTCGAAAATGAGAAGTGCTGCATATACTGGAACTTCATATTCTCGACAATCGTTTCTGTTGCGCACTCGAGCCCTGACATAGTTCTCCTTGACTTCGAGAAACGAACCATGTTCGTTATCGAATTGTCGGCACCAGCTGACAAAGACGTCACAGCCAAGGAGAAATAGAAGAAAGAGAGGCATAAAGACCTTATAAGGGAGTTGCGACGGTTATATATTTTATTTTCGTTTCAATAGCAGATAACCGTGCGTTATCGGCATTTTAATGACTCGTTCCTAAGCTCTTAAGAAATATATGGACATTTCTCTACTCTAAAAAATAGAGAAAGGAAAAGATTTTAATCAATTTTTTCAATATTTTTGTGAAGCAGAATTCAATTATTGAGAAATAAAAATGTAGGTATCTTCGAGATTACAATTCATTTCCCGTTTCTGAAAAATTTCATGATTTTGGAGGGTCAAGAAGGTGGCATTACTTCCAGAATTAGATTGCTGCCGATACTGCCCTCCGAAAGCAAATTTCCGTGGAAGAACACTTTCGTAATGTAAAGATTAATTACGGAGCTACATTCCTCTGTACATTTAAATCTTGCCTTACTATAATTTATGATAGGATTTAAACTTTTGGCTTTCACCAGTACTAAATTCAATTTAAGGAAGACAATACGATGCTAAAGTATGTCAACGCTGCGAATCGATCTATATACGCCTTCGAGCTAACCGATCCACCAAACGCTCACACGTCAAATCCTGATGACGGAGGAGATAGAGCCAATGAGGCCGAAACCTGTCAGAACGCGACGTGTGGTGAGGAAATTGGACAGTGTACAATATGCCTGGATGAATGCGACGGAGAACTCAAAAAGCACGGTGGAAACAACTGTAATTTTATCATGTGCGACCCTTGCTCCGAGGTAAGCCGTTTTTTATTCTGTTATAGTGCTGAATGTCCATTTTGTTTTCGTTTTACACTATCGATCCAAATTGTGCTTCCACTTAAAAAAAATTTATTAAAATGAAGCCTGTCTTCGAAAATGGATAACTCCTCAAAACACGAAAATAGAAACATTTGTCAAAAAAGGTTGGAAAGCTGGTGAAAATGTCCGTCCAATCAACCCTCATTAAAGTATTTTTTTAGTTTTAAAGTGAGACGAAGGACAATTAAACTTTACTGTTTTTTAAGTTATCGTAATCAATATAGCCTGGTGCACTAGGCGTAAATCAAGGGATCGATGGGTGATTGTCAAGTTTTTTTCATGACGTGGATCGGGTCATGTTTGTTACAAAAGTTTAAGAACCAGTAAAGATTTTGAAATGTTTTTTATCTGAGTTGAAACTGACATTTATGACCTAAAGTTAGCAAAGTTTAAAATTTATGCCATGATTTTACGGAGATGAAGGACCGCACTGCATACGGGCGTAAGTGCCAAATTCTGTAAATGCGTTTTTATTGTCCTAAACTAATTTTTTTAACCTAACTCATGTTTCTGTAAAAGATTATGTTCCAGTTCGATGTAGAAGTGGGTCAAAATCCAAGTTTGGTATTTTTTGGTTATAAAGTAATTTCAATATTTTGCCTGTTCTTTTCACCATTTAATAGAGCTAATTAATAGCTCGAAAGTACTTTTTTTACTCATTCAAAAAATAAATAAGTTATGATTTTTTTAGGACGCACCGATATTTAACAAGTGCTTTCTGGAACATGGTTATTTTTTTAATGCTCTTTTTTCGCGATTCAATAGAGCTTACCAATATATAGCTCGAAGGTGCTTTCTTGTTTTGTTTTTTTAAATTCAAAAATGAAAAAGTTATGCAACTCTTTATGTATCAAAATCAGAGTTTTTGGGGACGCGCCGTTGCTTTGACAACGGTCTTCACGGAGATAAATGCTTCTTTCAGGATTTTCGTTTCACGGTTCTATAAGCCTGACAGTATCTGGAACCGTCTTCTTATATTTTTGTTTAAAATTAATTGCGTGAAAGTCAGACAGTTTTTTATCAGTTTTTTGTTTCTCCTGTAAAATTTGGGTTTTGGCACTTACGCCTGTATGCAGTGTGGCCCTTAAATTATTCACTTTCTAAGACAAGCATGTTTTTAATGCGCTTCTTTCTAGTGGATGCGCAATTCTTTTCGGTAGTATATTATACGATAAATCAATGTCCAGCAATTTTTATTTCAACCACTATTATCAAAGAAAATTCGGGCAGTTCAAGGATGTTTTTTTGGTCACTGGTATCTTTTCCAATGTTTTAATCTTGGTAAACTCGAACATCATTCTCACTAAAAATTGAGTTTCAATATTTTAAGAATTTCAGTGAATAGCGTGCATTTTACAATTCTAAAAATTAAGATTAATTTTTACCTTTTTACAATTCACCTATTTCAATCTGAAACATTGGATACTTTGAATTGAGGTGGAAACATCTAATGTTGTATTATTTTAAACTATATTCAAAGATGAATTTAATTTTAGAGACAACCATTTTTGGCCAATTTTAAATTTTCTGATTGCAACTGATTGTAATAATATTCATTACAAAACCTACTCTTCGGCAAATTCTAATTTTACCTTCACAACAGTAACTTAAAATATTTAAATAATACAGAAATTCGTTTTACCTTAAGGGCATGCTCTTCGGTGATCACGTGACCAAACCAGTCCTTGGTTATGAAATTTTTTTTGGTGTTCACCATATCCAAACGCAATGATATATCGCTCTCAAAATTTGGAATATAGGAAATGAGACAATAAATTGCGTTTGTATAATTATTTTCAGTAATAATTTTGAAAAAAATTATCCATGTAAAAAATAATGTGTAAAATTTCATAACCTAGCTTGGTCATGTGATCTCTACTTTACCGACGTTGAAAGCTTCTTTTTTTCTCCGCTAGAAATTGCTAAAAATGCTCCAAAAATAATGACAGGTTACACGTGTGTGCAGATACTTCTTTTTTGATTTGCAACAAATGTGCAAATGTTATTGTTTATATTGATTTTTTTAAATGTTTAGACGATTTAGTCCAAAATTTGTGTCAGTTATCAACATACGCGAATCAAAAAATCTGAAATGCATCAAACCAAACATTACCTGCAATGTGCTCGACTCGAGTGGTAATATCCTATTTTATTAATTTATACATCGTGGGTGTGGTGAGCCCACACTTGTAGTTATTTATAACTACAAGAAAAACCTAGAAACACTACCCGAATCGGGTAGTGTCACGCCTACACTGAAAGGGAAATGGTTTAATGGTATATATATATATATAAATAAAATTTCTTTGAAATTATAAACATATTGATGTATACAAACGTTCTTTAGTGCTTTTTATTTAATCGTTCAAATTCTAAACACAATATCTCAATCCGTGTGGACGTAGTGAGCACCAAAAAAAATGAAAATAATATTACACATTTACTTTTTACATGAATAATTTTTTCAAAATTATTACTCAAACGAAATATACAAACGCAATTTATTGTCCCATTTCCTATATTCCAAATTGTGAGAGCGATATATCATTGCGTTTGGACATGGTGAACACCAAAAAAAATTTCATAACCAAGGACTAGTTTAGTCACGTGATCATCGAAGAGCATGCCCTTAAATGAAAAATTAAGGGGATTTATCAGCGTTATAAAAAGGAATTCCAGTTTCCGGCCGCACGGTTGAATATTTTGGTCTGATATTTTGCATACCTCATCTAAATATTGGTCTCTTTTCCTGTGAAGTCTCGGTTTTTTGAAAAAATGTTTATATTTGACGTTATAAACAAAAAGAAAAGAACAATAGAAGAAAAATGCAGTGACGCTCAGTACTAGCTGAGTGTGTATTTTCGAGGCCTGAGTCTCGACCCTCGTCAAAGCTACGAGGAAGACGCCCCGTAGCGCGAGTGGAGACTCTGGAGCGCCTCGAATTACCCGAAACGAATCACCCTCCTTATTCTTATGAAATTCAGGCCGGTTCAAAAAACTGAAATTATGAAAGCATCGCGTGATTCAATTTTAATCAGCAGAAATAGTTTATTCATATAATTACAAGAAAGTGAAAAAAAGATTCATGAAAATCGGTTAATATTTGCAGTAATAATAGAAATGTTGAAGTGCACACGATAGTATGCAAAGATACACCGCACTGTGGGAGGAAACGCATTTTTTTCGTTCAAAAGGTCTACAGCCTTCAATTTTGCCCCAATCCGCATTATTATTTTTTTAAATTGAAGAGAACTAAATTTCCAAGAGCACCTTATATAGAGATTGTTGCATTTTCATTTGTTTATTTATTATATGATTACTCGAAGTATGAGAAAATCGAGATTTTTACAAAATCATTATTTACTCTTCAATAGCGGTTTGCATATAATGAAAATCATCTTAAATCGACGCAAGAGTACTCCCAGAATGCAAATAATTTGAATATCGTATGTTTTAATTATTATAAACAAATGAAATTAACAAATAGCCAAATATCGTAATTGTGGTTGAAAAAGATTTGTTCTTAGCTAAAAATGCTTTAAATTATTGTGAGAGTGATTGTTAGTCAGAATATCCATAAATTATTAAGAATTAGAATTGTTATATAAACAATTTTTTGCACAAATTTGGAATTTCTGTTTTTTTTCTATTGCGGTTTTCCTCTTATCATCTGAATTGATGCAGATATTCTTGAAAATAACATGGGTTCAATTATATTTCTTAAATGGAACAATTGTTAATCTTCTAAACAAATGAAATAAATAAACATAAAGCGCCGGCACTTTGGTCTGGAAAATAATTTTTTTGCACTATAACTGCTTTACATTTTGGTTAGAGAGATTTGCAGTCTATATTTCTATATAAACTTAACAATAAGCAATGGTTATTATTTATTGTTATTATTTAATTTCAAATATCACGAAATTTTTATGTATTTAAAAAATTGCCAAAGCTTTGAATTTATTTAATTTGCTTACAAGATCAACAATTGTTCTATTTTAACAAATATAATTGAACCTATGTTATTTTCAAGAATATCTGCATTGATTCAGATAATGAAGGAAAATCCGAAATTGAAAAACCAATAATTCCAACATTTTCCACAAAAATGGTTTATAAATATTATAATTGTTAATGTTTCATAAAAATTGTTATTGACGATCACTCTAATAATAATTTAAATTATTCCCAGATAAGAAAAAATTGTTTTCAACAAAAATTACAATATTTTTTAAATATATGAAAATTTCGTGATATTAGAATTTAAATAATAACAATAAATAATGACAATTGCTTATTGTTAATTTTATATAGAAATAGTGACTGCAAATCTCTCTCACAAAAATTTAAAGCATTTTTGATACAAAAAATTATTTTTCAGGCCAAAGTGCCAAAGTTTTATATTTATTTGTGTCATTTGTTTAAAAATCAACAGTTGTTGTATTTTCACAAATATAATTGAACTTATTCCATTTTTCAGAATATCTGCATCAATTCAGATCATAAAAGGAAAACCGCAATTGAAAAAACCACAAATTCCAAATTTGTGCAAAAAATTGTTTATAACAATTCTAATTGTTAATAATTTATGGATATTCTGACTAACAATCACTCTCACAATAAGTTCAAGCATTTTTAGCTAAGAACAAATCTTTTTCAACCACAATGACGATATTTGGCTATTTGTTAATTTCGTTTGTTTATAACAATTAAAACAGATAATAATCAAATTATTTGCATTCTGGGAGTACTCTTGCGTCGATTTAAGATGATTTTCATTATATGCAAACCGCTATTGAAGAGTAAATAATGATTTTGTGAAAAATCTCGATTTTCTCATACTTCGAGTAATCATATAATAAATAAACAAATGAAAATGCAACAATCGCTATCTAAGGTGCTCTTCAATTTTAAAAAATAATAATTGCGGATTGGGGCAAAATTGAAGGCTGTAGACCTTTTGAACGAAAAAAATGCGTTTCCTCCCATAGTGCGGTGTATCTTTGCATACTATCGTGTCCACTTCAACATTTCTATTATTACTGCAAATATTAACCGATTTTCATGAATCTTTTTTTCACTTTCTTGAAATTATATGAATAAACTATTTCTGCTGATTAAAATTGAATCACGCGATGCTTTCACAATTTCAGTTTTTTGAACCGGCCTGCATCTCATAAGAATAAGGAGGGTGATTCGTTTCGGGTAATTCGAGGCGCTCCAGAGTCTCCACTCGCGCTACGGGGCGTCTTCCTCGTAGCTTTGACGAGGGTCGAGACTCAGGCCTCGAAAATACACACTCAGCTAGTACTGAGCGTCACTGCATTCTTCTTCTATTGTTCTTTTCTTTTTGTTTATAATGTCAAATATAAACATTTTTTCAAAAAACCGAAACTTCACAGGAAAAGGGACCAATATTTAGATGAGGTATGCAAAATATTAGACCAAAATATTCAACCGTGCGGCCGGAAACTGGAATTCCTTTTTATAACGCTGATAAATCCCCTTAAGCCTCAGATTTTTATAATTTTCTGTTATTGCATAGTGGATTTTTCAAAATTAATGTTTATATTCGTTGTTATTGGCCTTAAAAAGGAGTATCTTGATGTTTATACTTGAGTAAGTTAATTTGTAAATTAATTTTGGTCACGGTTGCATTGAGCAAAATTCTGCTTAGTTGGGAGAATTAAATGATTTACTTGCTATGAAAATAACAAAAGTATTTGGTTTTTCTACAAAAAAAAAAAGATTTGGCTATTTTAACAAAAACTATTTTCTTCTTTGTTTATCCTACATTTTTGATGATTCAACAGAAGTTTTTTTGAATTGACCAAAATTTTGTTAGAGCAATAAGACAGTTTCATTCTATAGCAAGCAAATCGTTTTTTTTGCTCATTCAAATATTTTTCTCATTGTGTGGAAAAATTTGAATTTTACTGATTGCGTCATTTTTATCTTTGAAATTTCAATACCAAAGAAAGTAAATGAATAAATTTCTCTAGCATCTTAAGAATGCTTTGAGTTTTATCTGTAATTTTTTTGTTATGCTCATCATGTCAGAAAAAAATAATTATTTAGCATTGTATAAAAAAATCAAACAATTTTACAAAGTTCTATATTTTTTATCACGTCTGTGGGAGCGTTCACATATGATTTCACGCATGTTTCAGAGATTCTAGACACCCCCCTGTCCATTGTCACGCGCTATTCCTATCTATATACACGTATGTCACGCTTGAAAAAAGACACCTCCTTCTCCCTTATTTTTTTAGGTCTGTAACAACGGATATAATGGATATAACGGATAACAACGCTTTAAAAACACGACAAAAATTTTTCACTGTAAATATCTTTGGAAACATCTAAAATTTATCAAAATCTTTTAGCATTAGTATTTAGGCAACCTTATAGGTGAAGTTTTAGAAAAGTCAAATTTCATATTTCGCTAAGAGACTGAACTACCTGAATTTTGAAGGTAATAGTATGATTTTTTCTCGAGTGATTATTTATCATGTCCTTGTTACCCAATGATGACATCGGCAGTGTCAATCTAGCAGTAGGGGTGTCAAAGTGAGGCACTTAGTTGTCACGCGTCATCACCTCGGGAAGGTCTGAGACTAGGTCCTCGAACGTTCTAGCCGTACGACACTTTAATAGTGTACACGAGAACCAGTAACAGATTGACTCTAGCCTTTTCCGTGGATGCTTGTTTTCCAAGCAGAGGTGGCCAGTTGTCAAGATGGAAGCTCGTGTGATCCGCTTTTTCAGTTCAATCTGCAAGCCAGATCGCTTCGAACTGGAACTTAATTCAGACTAATTTGATGCTGCCGCACTGAGGGTTACTCAAACATTACTTAAAATACTACCAATTTTATAATCATTCTGAATTTGGACATTGATCTGGAAGGTTTTTTGGATGATTTCTCTTCAAGCACGATTTACATTATAGTTTGTTTCACAAATTAATTTCAGTTAATTAAATATGTTTTTACAAATTTAACTTGTCTTCCTTTCATGTTATGTTTCCCTTTTTCGGGAACATTTTTTTGTTTTGCATTGACAGCGATAATATTTTGGATTCATTCATTGAGTCTTAGTTTTTGATTGGTAATATTTTCGTGACTTCCAAGTACGGTCAGAAATTTGTGAAATAAGCTAGAAGCAAAAACTGAGTGAGCAGTGCATATTATCCTACAGAACTACTTCAAGAACCAAGAGGATTCTCACAATTGCCCAGTGTGTTCTACGAGCGTATCGGCGTTATCTTTCGCAAAGATAGACCAGACTGGCAGGCCAAGGCCGGCCATTCGAATATTAAACGTTCCATTAGTGTTGAGGCATGACACGAATGAAGCGACCAACAATCGAAGAGGTATGAAACTCTTTGGGTATCCACATTTAGTTAGACTGCCCTCCAGAGTTAATGCTGTGGATTTGTATGAAGTGGTGAAGCGAGTTGTGCCGCAGGAAGGAGAATATACTGTACATTTTGTGGACGGTCAGGTAAAGTTTTCTTTTCTTCTTGATGTTTATTCACAAACACAAAAATCAGGGCTAGGAAACGGTTTTAATTCACAACTAACTTTGCGTTTGTCAGTTAAGAAGGATCAGGCACTAGCCATAGTTTAAATTTGAAACTTATATTTAATATAAATTATAAAGGAAACTAATAAGCGTCCTATCAGACTAAACCAGACAACGCGCTCTTGAATATTTGTTCATGCTGTAAAAAATATGTAAACATAATTATGATTAGCGTTAGACGTTTGGTTCTATTTTAATATTGAAAAATGTGTTGCAATCCTAAAATACTACATATTTCTTTTACGGTGGATCGAAAACAGCAAATTTTTCTAAATCAAAGTTAAGCCCTGATAAAAATTTGTCTCTTCACGTATAGTAAAAATTAAAAGGTATTTTTGATGTTTTCCTCACATCAATATCGAAATAAGTATGTACGTTGTACCAGTTATAAGTTTTCTTAAATTTTGTGGCTTGATCAACCATTTTATTAGGAAAATAATGAAGCTACGTGAAATGAGGTATACCGTAAGGTCTTATTCATACTTGTCATATGAAAGCATAAGAGCGTCTCTATCGCACTCATAATTGGTATGAATATGCGCTTAATGTATAATCCAAGAGCTGGTTTAAAAAAAAATGGTATTTGTTTGCAAAAGATCATATAGTTCTGATTTTTGGATATGTTTTATGGTTTAGGGAGGGACCTAATGAAAAATCTAAATTGACAACCTCCAGGAGGTAGCGGAAAATCGCCACCATCTTAGAAAAAAGGGGCTAAAACGGTTACTTTGCAATCCTAGGATCCTAGGATCAAAGTCATACAGAACAGATGGAAGACATAATCCCCTACAGCTTTTGCCTAATACATTTTGCTGTAAGTTTGATAATTACCGAGTTGCAGCGCTATAAAGTATAGCGTGTCATTCAACATTATTAGCACGTTTTGTTTTACGCTGACTTTCTCATATTTATTACTTACTAATTATACCTACATAATGATATTTTGTATACATTATAATAATATATAAGGTTATTAATAAATAATTATTATACCGTTTACTCATTTACAATCACTAATTTATTATTAACTACACTGGTATACAAAATTTCAACTTTCGGTCGAGTATATGGGAAGTTACTAGGTGTTTTCAATAGAATTTTTTGCACTGGACACAAAGTCATAGAACCCTCCAAAATGTCTCAAATTCAAGCAAGTTAATTCCCCTTTCGATCCCAATAAACCATAATTCGATCGCCTCTGACCTTGAAGCCCTGTGTGCCTTCGAATGTAGTGGTGTCAGTGGTTGCGCACTTTTTTATGATGATTACAATTTTGGAAGAGTCCCCAGTGAAAAACTGGGATATAGGTGATCAGTAGAGGCACCACCAAACAACCCCCAGATGGATAGGTGTACATTGTTCCCTATAAAAAACAACCTTGAGTCGATTAGTTTACCTCATCTCACTGACACCACTACGTTTAAAGGCACACAGGGCTTCAAGGTCAGATGCGATCGAATTTTGGTTTATTGGGGTCGAAAAGGGAATTGACAAGCTTTTCAATTTGAGACATTTTGGAAGGTACTATGAATTCGGGTTTCGTACCCACTGTTACCCAAAAGTGGCCAAAATCCCCTTTTTGGGGGTTTCAGTCCCCCATTTTCTCTAAAACTTTACGTGATGGACAACTTTTGAGCCCTGATTCGTGTTCCGCGCAAAAAAATCTATCGAAAACATCTAGTCACTTCCTATATGCACGACCCTTGTATACCAGTGCTATTACAGGGATGTCCACGAATTGTTTTCTGACTCGCATCTCTTCCCCTTCTATGAGTGCTTCTCCGTGTTTCTCCTCGCACGCTTGTTCGCTCTCTACCGAAGGGGGTTAGGGAGGGTATTGACGAGTGACAGATTTATGAAGGAATAATACGGAGTTGTATCCATGATCTAAGATCATGGTAGTATGTCTGCAAGTGGATTCGGTATAACATGTGACACGACAACAGCAATGCGCATGTGCTAAATGTATGGGTTGATTTTACTCCTTACTATTCCTTCGCGGACAGATTATTGCTTTTTGCTCCTCCTGTGGACATGCCTGAACTATTATAAATTGTGTGCTATCTAGTTTTACGTCACTGAGTTTTGATTAGAAAAGTCTGAACTTGTTGGGGATGAGAAAGTCAACTGCGAAATGTCCCAAGAGCTTCGTGTTGTGGGGATTTCCAAAATACTTAGCAAAGATTTTGAGCCTGTCAGTTTCAAATGCAAGGATAAAGTTATTTAACATGCTTTCTAGAGAATGTGCATCACGAAGAAACATGATGAAGACCTGAAAGAACACATTTGAACTTGTTTCGTTTATTTTTTCAGTGTTCTCAGAAGAATAAATGTGTAAAGGTACAAAATAATCTATGTGCACCGCTTTCACGCCAATTCCGGATAGCATAAGACTTGGGGGAAACTTGAAGTATATGGTATATGGAGGATTCCTTCTATACCCGACTTTCAATTGTAGCACGGGTTCGGTTCTGACATTGACTTGAATTGAAATTCACCGAAACCTAAACATCAGGGCCTTGTCGTAATTTTGCGCAACGTGAAGCAGTTACCGGCTAGGCCATTGAGGTTCTACGCTTTATCGCGATGCTACTGTTTTGTCATGCATGAGTGAACACGGCACAAGGCGCCAGGTGCTCGATCGAGACCGCGGTCTTCAGAAAGCGCCCGCCTGGTTAGAAATTAAATTCCTAATAATTTAAAAAAAATGTCAAGCACAGAAAAAATAAAATGTTTGTTCTGGTGTACCGAATAATGATTCGAAAGTATGTGGGTCTTTAAAGTAACTAGAAGATCCTAAAGTACCGGAAAATCCCAACTTAGAGACTTATAGTAATTTATAGGTTGCGTCTATTCGTCCCAAAATATTGGTCGAGCTGGAAAAGGGGATGAACTAAGTTGACCAATGTAATGAGTGTATTTCACGAAACAGTTCATTTATGAACCTACACTTGTTCTGAAGTTTTCAAATAACTAGGTGCTGCGAATTAGTCATTATAGATCAAGCATTCGATGAGAGGTCAATCGAATAGCTTTCCTCGTGAATTTACGAGACTATTTACTTGACAGTTCTTTTTTTCACTTCACGGTGCTATTTTGTGATTATAAATCATGAATAAGATTGAAAATTCAACAATTTAGTAGAAAATTTAACTATTTGGTTGCGACTTGGATAAGTTTCTTAAAAATTCATTTTTTTGGTTGAATATTCAACTCTTTTTTTTTTTAAATTCACTTTTTTCTTGAAAATTCACATTCTTGGTTTTAAAATTCAACTGTTTTATAAAAAATTTGTATTTTTGGCTTGAAAATTCAACAGTTTAGTAGAAAATTCAACTGTTTGGTTTAAAGTTGAACTAGTTTGTTGATAGTTCATTTTTTTGGTAGAAGATTCAACTGTTTTTTTTTTTTTTTGAAATTCTTCTTTTTGGCTTAAAAATTCAACAATTTGACTGCATTTTTTTTCTTGAATGGAAAGTTTCTTTTTGGTTTACACACGACTATTTTGTCGAAAATTAACTTTTTCTTGAAAATTCACATTCTTAGTTTAAAAATTCAACTGCTGCATAGAAAATTCTTATTTTTGGGTTGAAAATTCCATAATTTGGTAGAAAATGTAACTTTTTGGTTGCAAGTTGAACAAGCTTGTTAAAAATTAATTTTTTGGTTGAAGATTGAACTATTTTTGTAAAAAAATTCAGATATTTGGTTGCAAATTAAACTAATTTGTTAAAAAATGTAATTCTTTGGTTGAAGATTCAACTTTTTATTACAAATTTTTATTTTTTGCTTCAAAATTCAACAATTTGACAATTTTTTAAATTTTTAAATGATAAATTTCTTTTTGATTTAAAATTCGGCTATTTAGTTGAAAATTAATTTTTTTTTAAATTCACATTCTTGGTTTTAAAATTCAATTGTTTTATAAAAAATGTGTATTTTTGGCTTGAAAATTCAACAGTTTAGTAGAAAATTCAAATGTTTCGTGTAAAGTTGAAGTAGTTTGTTGATAGTTCATTTTTTTGGTAGAAGATTCAACTGTTTTTTTTTTTCAAATTCTTCTTTTTGATTTAAAAATTCAACAATTTTACTGCATTTTTTTTCTTGAATGGAAAGTTTCTTTTTGGGTTACACTCGACTATTATGTCGAAAATTAACTTTTTCTTGAAAATTCACATTCTTAGTTTAAAAATTCAACTGCTACACAGAAAATTCTTATTTTTGGGTTGAAAATTCAATAATTCGGTAGAAAATGTAACTTTTTGGTTGCAAGTTGAACAAGCTTGTTAAAAATTATTTTTTTGGTTGAAGATTGAACTTTTTATTACAAATTTGTCTTTTTTGCTTGAAAATTCAACAATTTGACGATTTTTTTTATTTTTAAATTATAAGTTTCTTTTTTATTTAAAATTCGAATATTTAGTTGAAAATTAATTTTTTGTTTGAAAATTCACATTCTTGGTTTTAAAATTCAACTGTTTTATAAAAAATTTGTATTTTTGGCTTGAAAATTCAACAGTTTAGTAGAAAATTCAACTGTTTGGTTTAAAGTTGAACTAGTTTGTTGATAGTTAATTTTTTTGGTAGAAGATTCAACTGTTTTATTGGAAATTCTTCTTTTTGGCTTAAAAATTCAACAATTTAACTGCATTTTTTTTCTTGAATGGAAAGTTTCCCATTTTCTGCGTCTCATCGTCCTTTGAAGACATAGAACCTGCACTTTTATTTTACAAAAGAGACCTTGATCCGTGCGCAACTATTAAAAGACTAGAAACGGAGTGGGAAATGTGGGTTTACAAATGGAAAAAACAAAGCGAAGAATTGCCCAAATACGCTATCGATGCTTTAAGATATTGTGATAAACAATTTATCCCAAATATTTATGTTCTGTTAAAATTATTGGCAACTCTGGCTGTTACTACAGCATCCGTAGAAAGAAGCTTTTCCACCATGAAAATACTAAAGACGTATCTTCGCAATAGTAGCTGTGAAGAGCGATTAAATGGATTAGCTATAATGACTATCCACCTTGACGTGCAAATAGAAGCAGAACGCGTAATAGATATGTTCGCAAATAAAACGTGCAGAATGAACCTTTACGATGTAAGACAGTCACAGCTAATGTATATAATCATGTATATAATATCCTGCAATATATTGTTGAATATAAATAAATATTTTTATTCTAGATGTAAGACACCCACGACTAATGTAAATAATTATGTATAGATTATCCTGTACAGATTATCGCCAACGGCGATACCACGCTGAAAACACCAGTTCTCGTAAGATCACTGAAGTTAAGCATTGTTGGGCGCAGTTAGTACTTGGATGGGTGACCGTTCAGGAATACTGCGTGCTGTTGGCCCGTCGGGGGTGTGGTGGGCCCACATTGGTAGTAAATATCCACCTAGAAACACTACCCGAATCGGGTAGTGAGGCAATGAACTTTCGAGTTCGAACTGCTACACTGAGAAAAAAATCCGCTTCTCCCAACACGATGCGTCGTGTTGAGAGTTTTCGTTTTGTCGTAACACGACGATCGTGTTGGCACAACACGATGCAAGTTTAAGAATACTTCTTTAAGTGTTACGGAAAAACGATGGGATCGTGTTGGGGCAACACTTTACTAAAAGAGAACGATTTTTTTAACTAAAGTTTAACTATTCCATTTTTCTTCGAATTTGTTTTTGATCGCCATTTAATCATTTTGGTTGAAAATTCATCTGTTTGGTTAAAAATATAACTATTTCATTGAAAATTTATTGGGGTAAAAACATAGTTCTCTAACTTAAAATAAAATTATTCTATTTTTTGTTGTATATTTTTTAGTTGAAAATTCATCTTCTGAGTTGAAAATGCAACTATTTAGTTGAACATTTCTTTTTTTATTGAAGATGCATGAGTTTACCTCAAAGTTGATTTCTTTGGTTAAAAATTTAACATATTTTGTTGAAAATTCGTTTTTTTGTTTTGTTAAAAATATTTTTTTTTTACTAATAATGGAGCCATCCTACTTTTGCCTAGAAAATTTACCTTTTCAGTTGAAAATTCACTTATTTGATTAAAAACTCGTATTTTTTAGTCGAAAATTCGATTATTTTGTTACAAAATGCATCTTTTTGTGATGTAAATTCAACTTTTTTGTCCAAAAAATTTATTTTTTAATTTTTTATTTTATTGCCGAAAAAATAAACAAATAGTGGATTTTTTAACGAAAAGAGAAAGATTTTCAACCAAAAATGGAATAGTGAAATGTTCAGTTGAAAAAGTTGATCCTCAACAACAACAGAACTCATTTTCAACAAAATAGTTGTATTTTTTTATCAAAATTAAGAGCTGAATTTTCAAAGCGAAATTAAGAATTTTCAAACAAAAAAGATTTTTCAGCCAATAAGGAAGAAAAAAAATTTCAACCAAATGGTTGAATTTTCAACCTGAAAATATGAATTTTTTACCAAAAATTTCATTTTCAATCAAATAGTTAAATGTTTTACCATAATAATTAAATTTTGAACCCAAAAAGACGAATTTTCGACCAAAAAGGATAGTTTTATAACAAAATTGTTTAATTTTTTACAAAATAATTAAATTTACCGCCAAATAAAGAAAATTTGCACCAAAATGATGTATTTTTAACCGAAAATATAGCAGTAAACTTTTCAATCCAAAATAATTAATTTTAATCCAAAATTAGTTGGATTTTCTTATTAGGTTCTATTCTTCTTTACACTTCGCATTTAAAATGAAAAACGTGGAAAAGGGGACTATAAAGCCTGTGATTAATAAATAGAAGTTTTGACAATTTATATATAAACTAAAAAAGAATTGTTTTAAGACTATTAAAATATTAGGTTAAAAAACTAGACATTTTGTTTAGAAAATAAGTTAATTTTCCACTGCACTATTCATATAATTCTGAAGTTGCACTTGTCATAAAGAATATAGATGAATAAATCAAATATTTTCGTACACTAAATTTATTTGTGAAGGTACAGTATACAATAAGCCTACAGTGGATAATCATAATTTTATTATTACATTTTCAGTAAAAATAATTAATTCTCAAACAAGAAAAAGGGAATTTTCAACAAAATAGTTCAATTTTCAACGAAACTGATGAATCATTGATAAGAAAATTAATTCTCAACAAAAAGTGTAACAGTTGATATTTTCACCAACAGATATGATATTTTTCAATAAAATAACTGTTAAATTAAACCAGAAAATAACGATTTTCTACAAAAGAGTTGAATTTTTAACAAAGAAAGATTATTCAATCAATAAAAAAAAAATCTCATCCAAACTTTAGAGTTTTCAAGACATAGAGACGAATTTTTGAAAAAAAAGTTGAATTTACAACCCAACATATGCATTTTCTACCAAAATAATTAAATTTTCGACTAAAAAAGACGAGTTTTCAACAAAATTAGTGAATTTTCATCTGTAAAAGATCAATTTTCTAGCAAAAATGGAATAGCTATATTTTTAGTAAAAAATTAATTTTCAGCAAAACAGAAGAACGAAGTTCGAACAAAATTAGTTCAATTTTCTACGAAAGAAATGAACTATTAAGTAAAATGATGCATCTTAAATAAAAAAAAAATCTTCAACCAAATAGTTGAATTATCTACCCAGAAGCTGAATGTTGTACCAAGGAAGACAAATTTTCAATAAAATAGATAAATTTTCTACTAAAAAAGATACATTTTTAACGAAATAGTTACATTTTCATCCAAACAGATCAGCTTTCTACCAAATTGATTTTCTACCAAAGAGGAATAATTTTTAACAAGATATATGTATTTTCAACCAAATATTTTAATTTTTAATGGAATTTTCAACCAAAAAGGGAATTTACTACCAAAAAACGATCAATTTTCAACAAAACTAGAGGCTCATACGCGCGCTCCGCGCGCGACCAATTTATTTACATTTAATTATTTTATTTGGAAATGAAGTTCAATAAAATACCATTACATTAATTTTTACTTCAATAATTTTGATTTGTACACGGCTTCGCATGGATACCTTCTCACGATGCAGAATAAATAATTGTGCAACTCTAAACATTTTCATGCAACTTCGGAAAAAAATCTATAAAATGTCGACGCGTACAAATTTTCATAGAAATACACTGTAAATGATCTCGACTCGAGAAGAGTCCAGATGTCAAGCCATTTCGAGCGTGCATAGCACTCGGATGGATGACCATCTGCGACGTATACGACCGAGTTGTGTATTCGCTGCGTTTTAACCTCGGTTTCAATTAATGTCGAGCAGGAGGTTTGACGGCAGGGTTTCTTCGATAAATTGCCAAACTCTTAATTTGTTCATGAAAATATTTTAAATAATTAATAAATCTTGGAAATTTGAAGAGCATAATAGAAAGAAGTCATCGGCACGATATTCTTAGTTCATTCTGTAAAAAATTCACCCTATTCGTTGAAAAATAGCCAAATTCTTCTTTTTTCATCAAATTTGTTTAAATAATTAATAATTCTTGTAAATTTACAAAACAACATAGAAAAGAGCATCGGAAAGACAATCTTAGTTGACTCCGGAAACAAATCTTGTCTATTCCTCGACAAATGCCCAAACTCTGAATATTCTTATGAACATTGTTTAAATAATTAATAATTATTGTAAATGTGCAAAGTATCGTAGAAAATAGTTATTGAAAATACATTCTATGTTAATTCTGGAAACAAATTGGGCCTATTCTTTCAGAAATAGCCAAACTCTTAATTTTTTAATGAAAATTGTTTAAATAATTAATAAATCTTGTAAATTTGCAAAACAATACAGAAAAAAGGCATCTGAAATATATTCTTATTTAATTCTGTTAAAATTGAGCCTGCTCCTTGAAAAACAGCCAAAC
>CAKNYM010046043.1:44607-64206 GCA_932195095.1 Andricus curvator
AAACAAATGCACATTTTAGGCGTTTACAGTCCACAATACATTTTTTTCTATTCTTATGGGGATTATATTGCCAATGATGTTTTCTGGAAAAATTTTGCCATTCGTGAATTTCCGTTTATTTTAGAAACAAATTATGTAAACAAATGTACATTTTAGTCTTTTACATTTCGAAAGAAATCTTTTTTCCATCTAGTCTTATGGGATTTACAATGCCAATAATGTTTTCTGAAAAAATATTGCCATTCATCAATGTTTGTTTATTTTGAAAACTATTTCACACTTAATAATTAATACATGTCAATTCAATAAGCAACGTTTTTCTTCTCCTAACTTTTTTTCATGTTGTGCGTTGTTTGGCTTAAAATGTTCACATTCGTTTTTTTTTTAGTTTTGAAAATGATATAACTTTGGTAATTTGTCTTTTATCAAAAAAAAGTCGTGAAAATAAATTTTTCGTCTTTTTGTGCACTACGAATAGCCGTACATAAAATTTTTAGATCTTGAAAAAAGTGGTCTCAAAAATTTTGAAAATTCTCTAACTTTTTGAATTTTCATCCAAAATGGCTGGCTAACGAACATGACCTTCAGTTTAGGACACTTGAAAAATATACCAAAGTCCAATCCAATATGTCAATTATTTCAAAAGTTATCGTGCTAACAGACTAAAAATCTACAGACACACACACATTCACACACCCACAGACAGACACATTTTCGAAAACCTGTTTTTCGGGTACAGGAGGTCTCAAAACGTGGAAATTCGACAAAAACGGGGGGGGGGGGGGGGGCCTCAAATTTTACACAAATGTAATACCTTCTCTGATGAGAATGTAAAAATGAAACGAATTTTCGACAAAATACTTAAATTGCCAACCAAAAAGATTAATCTTCAAAAAAAAAAAAAATTCTACAATGTAGTTCAACTTTCAACAAAATCGAATAGAATAATCGATCTGTGCACGAGATTCGATTTTCATAAATGAATAGTGAATGCTGAATACGGAACACTTGCACCGGTTGAATTGGATTCGGTCAAAGTTTGTATAACTTAATTCCTTCAATTGATGGCGTACGGCTAAGTTAATCAAGTTTCACATTTTTTATTCATGTGTACCTGAATGCGGTTTCAGAATTACATCATGTTCTCGAGAAACACTTTTGCCAAATTGAAATCCTTCACGCGTGAAAAAAAGTGTTAAAATAATGTTTATTCGAAAGTATATGTACTTCTGAAACATTATTTTCTCTATCTTCAAAACCGACATTTCTCATATTATCATCGGCTAAGAGAGGCATAGATAATAGAGACAGCAATTTAATCATCAACTTTCTATGAAATTCTATGGTTCAAGAATTTTGCGGAAAATATTTTCTTCCGAAGAGATTGTGAAATGTAACTGAAATTATTTCTCAGATACCAACAAATAAATTGATTATCGCATTTTCTCTTACCTCCAATGTCAAAATTGTGATTTTAATTATTAATAAAAATATTTTATATCATATGAGTATCTCGTGAATTTAGCGAAAGTTTAATTCAGTCAATTGAAGCAAAAAAAAATCAATTTGTTTATAGTGTATTCTTTTCAGTATGGCACCCGGAATTTTGAGTATTTTTCAAAATAAGCTCGGAAGAAATATTTTTAAAAACACAAAATAACTATTTGAAAGACATAATTTTTCCGTTTTTGTTTCTTCAGGCGTTTACATTTTTTTATAATATATTTTTATCAGTTGAAAGCTCTCAGATTTTTAAAAAAATTTTTAATGTAAGCTGAAAAAATATTAGAGTGTAAAAAACAGAAATTAAAAAAATTGATATTAAAGAAAATAACAAAATGGTAAAGATAACAAATTTTTTTAATTCAACTGTTTCCATAGAAAATTCTACTCTTTGGTTGAAAATTAACTTTTTTGTTAAAAATTCATTATTTCGGATTCAAAGTTGAACTTTTTTTTTTAGAAAATTCGACTTTTTGGCATGAAAATTCAACAATTTTGTTAAAATTTTATTTCATTCTGGACTGAAGAATCTTTTTGTTTTTTTGCAAAATCAACTATTTTGTTGAAAGATCGTCAGTTTTTTATTTCGTCTTTTAATTTTTTTTTTTTGCAACAAATTTAAATCCTTCTTATGTTAGTTAAAATATCAACTATTACATTTTTCATTGAAAATTTATCTTTTTGGTTGAAAATTCAACTATTTTGTGAAAAGTTGAACTACTTTGTTAAAAATTTATTTTTTGGTTGAAGATTTACCATTTTAGTTTAAAATTCATCATTTTGATTGGAAATGTAACTATTTTTTTTAAATTCGTCTTTTCTGAATTCATTCAACTATTTTTTATTTAACATTCAATTTTTTTTTGAAAATCAAATTAATTTGGTTAAAAAATTCACTACTTTGATAAAAGTTCATTTTTTGGTTGAAGATTTATCATTTTAGTAGGAAATTTTTCTTTTTCGTTGAAAAGGTAACTATTTTATTGAAAATTCATCTTTTTTGGTTGAAAATGAAGTTTTGTATTGAAAATTCATAATTTTGGGTTAAAAATTTAACTGTTTTGTAGAAAATTCGTCTTTTTGGCATGAAAATTCGACAATTTGATTGAAATTTATTTGGTTTTGTTTGATTTTAAACTAAAATATTTTTTGACTAAAATTTCAACGATTACATTTTTTGATAAGATTTCAGCTTTTTTGGTTAAAAATTCAACAATTTGATTGAATTTTTTTTCTTTCTTGGCTGAAAATTATTTTTTTGTCGAAAAATCCACAATTTAAAAAAAAATCGACTTTTCTGGATAAATTCAACTGATTTTGGTTTAAAATTCAAATAATTTTTTCTTTAAATATCAAATATTACATTTTTCATTGAAAATTCTTTCTTTTTTTTTAAATTCAACTAATATTAATAATCTAAACTAATATTATTATATTTCATTTTATTTAATATATTATATTTAATATTATTCACATTTTGTTGAAAAATTATCTTTTTTGGTAAAAAATTAACTTTCTTGGTTAATAATTCAGTTTTTTGGTTGAAAATTCAACTGTTTTTATTTAACAATTAAAATAATCTCATCTATTACATTTTTCGTTCAGAATTATTTTTTTGTTAAAGAAAATTTAATTGGTTGAAAGTAAAACTCTTTTGTTGAGAATTAATTCTGTTGGCTGTATATTTATAATTTTAATCGAAAATTCATCTCTTTCCTTAAAAAATGAAATACTTTGTTGAAAATTTGTTTTTTCTTTGGCTGAAAATTAATTTTTTCACTGATAATTTAACTTTCTCCATTTCAAATTTTAACTATTTCTTTGAAAATTTGTTTTTTTTTTTTGCTGAAAATTAATTTTTTTAACTGATAATGTAATTACTTCATTTGAATATTCCATCATTTTATTTAAAAATTCATTTTTTTGGTTGAACATTAATTTTCTCAAGTAAAAATTTATTTATTCAATTTTTGGTTGAAAAATAATTTTTTTTACTTGAAAATTCGTCTTGTTTAGTAGAAATTAATACTTTTGGTTTAAAATTAAATCATTTCAGTTGAAAATTCATCATTTTAGTTTAAAATGTATCACTTTGGTTGAAAATTTATATTTTTTTGTGGAAAATTAATTTTTTCAACTGAATATTCAAATATTTCATTTTTGGTTGAAAACTGCTCTTTTTTTAGTTCATATTTTAACTATATGGTTGAAAATTTGTCTTTTTTAGTTTAAAATTCATGTATGTTGTTGAAAAACCGAATTTTGTTTTGTAGAAAATTAAGCTTTTTCTTTGAATATTCATCTTTTCGGTTGAAAATTTAAGTCTTCCAGTTGAATATTCATCATTTTAGATTAAAATTTATGTATTTTGTTGTAGACTTTTTTGGTAGAAAATGAATCTTTTTGTTTGAAAATTAATCTTCTTGTTTGAAAATAAATATTTTTGGTTTAAAACTCATTTTCTCCAGTTGAAGATTTATCATTTTAGTTAAAAATTCATCACTTTGGTTGGAAATTTCCCTTTTTTTGTGGAAAATCAATTTTTTTAAACTGAAAATTGAATTACTCAATTTTTGGTTAAAAACTGATCTTTTCTAGTTCGAACTTTAACTATATGGTTGAAAGTGTGTTTTTTTTTAGTTGAAAATGCAAGTATTTCTGTTAAATATTCATCATTTTAGTTGAAAAATCTACTTTTTTGGTTGAAAGTGAAAGTCTTTTGTTAAAAATTCATATCTTTTTCGTTTAAAATTCATCTATTCCAGTTGAAGATTCATCATTTTAGTTGAAAATTCACGACTTTGGTTGAAATTTTGTTTGTGGAAAATTAATTTTTCAACCGAAAATTTGATTATTATATTTTTGGTTGAAAACTAATCTTTTATTGTCCAAAATTCAACTTTTTCTTTAAAAATTAATTTGTTTGGTTTAAAAATCGTCTTTGTTGTTAGAAAATTAATGTGCTTGAAGTTATGAACGTTCAAATGAACGATATTTTTTACTGATGACTTTGTAAACCAGAAAAAGTGCTGAAATGTTTGTTCATTTATATCGGAAATAATTTATTATTCAGAGTTATAATGCATATTTTAAATTGCATTCGGAACAATATTTATGGATAAAATAGAAAAGGGGGAAAATATTTCGTTTATTTGAACGTTTGGAACATTAATTTTACCTAAATATTCACTGAATATGAAGTATAAGAAGCTAAAAAGAAATTTGGTTGAATCATTATCCAAATTCATGAACTTTAGGGATAAATGCAAGAAATGATTAATAATGTTTTCAGTATTATTTAATTATTTAATTAATCGATGCTGCTAATACGTTTAAGAATATCAAAAAAAATGTTTAAATTTGTGAAATTGATTGTTTCTTGTTAGGAAAATGGATTTTATTGAAATAAACAGAAATTGGGGTAATGGGATGGATGTGATGGGAGGACCTCTTAAAAATATCAAACAATTTTACGTAATAATTATGATGTTAAAATTTTTTCAGTCTACCGGTCCTTTCAATATTTTTATAAAATATTGATACTTAAATTGTGAAAAAAATTCTTTAAGAAGAAAATTAGAAACACAATATCGTCAAGTCAATCTGTGCAAAAATTCTATTCTTGAACAAAAAGACTCAGAAACATTATGCAACCAAAAATCAGTATGAATTTCGCGGAAATTGACAGACTGTGGGGCTCAGACTTTGATGTGAATGACAGTCCAGTTAAAAAGATCAAATCTTTCTACGCGTTGAGTAGAAAACTCAATCAAATTGAATCTCAGAAAACCTTTCTCACAAAATGCAAAAATCATGGATTTCTTCCAAAGAAGATTTTTGATTTACAAAACAGATTAGATTTTAAATTCACAAACATAAAAAATAGAGAAAAATTTCAAGAAACCACAAAGAAATTCCAAAGATCAATTTTAAATTTGGTGATTAGTGACTGTCACACAAGAATCAGCAATTTAAATGGGAAAATTAAAATTACTCTTGACAAATTAAATGAACAGGTACCTCCTTATGTTATTCAAGAGTTAATTAAAGACAATGAATTAAACCAGAGAATTAATCAAAGGAATAATATAATAGACAGAAAGTTTAATAGTTTGATTCAAAATCAAGGCGATGTTCAAAAATTAAACATAAATCTTCATCGTGCGCTTTTGTGTGAAAAAGCGGACCCATGGTTTCTGAATCTTTCGAAGATTGATATACCTTTTCAAGTTATCAACATTTTGAGATTAGGTGAAGGTTTTAGTAACAAATTTGGTGAAAAAAAGTTTGTCCAATTGCTAGAAATTGTAAAAGATGTAAAGATAAATATTCACAAAATTCCAAGTAATAAATTGCAAGAATTCAGATCAAAACTATCAGGATTATGAGGATTATATAGCAAGTTACTATCAATTATGGACAAAAAATTAAATGAAGGATATAAATTAACTAATGAATTTCTAAAGAAAAATCCTGATCTCCTGATAACATGTGCAGATAAAGGTAACATTACTATAGCAATTTTGAAAAGCGACTATAAACAAAAAATGATGACAATTCTTGACGACAAAAATAGTTTTGAAATAATAGAAAACAACCCTCTCAAAAAATTACAAAAAGCCACCTTCAAGATTTTAAATAAATTTAGATTAAATGGATATATTGGGAATGTTAATAAAAGTGATATAGATACTGTAAATTCAGTTCTCTCCTTGTCTTATGGTCTCATTAAAGCACACAAAGTTGATTATCCACTAAGACCTGTAATATCAACAATAGGTTCTCCGACAAGAAAATTAGAAGAATTACTCAGTAACATCATTAAAAAATCAATTAAAATCTCAAAAAACTCAGTAAAAAATAGTACAGTTTTTCTTGAACTCATTGAAGGAATTACAATTCCTGATGATTACATCCTGGCGTCTTTCGATGTAATTGCTATGTTCCCTAACATTCCTTCAGATAAAGTTAAAGAATCAATTGAAAAAAGATGGGATTACATAAAACAGCACACTAAAATTCCATTCAAAAAGTTCATTGAAGCAATTGATTTCGTTTTTCATTCAATTTATTTTCAATTTGATGGCAAATTTTATAAACAAAAATTTGGAACACCAATAGGATCTGTTCTCTCACCTATTTTAGCTGAAATTGTCATGGAAGATTTAGAAAACACAGTTTTCAACAAAATGGAAAATTTAATTAATGACAGATTAGAAAAAGTAGGATTTAAATGCCTTTTCTATGCGAGATACGTCGATGATTCTTTTCTTTGTGTTGAAGCAAGTAAAATCAATATACTGCTAGATTCTTTTAATAGTATACATCCCAGATTACAATTCACCTCAGAAATATAAAAAGAAAATAAGCTAAATTTTCTAGATTTAACTTTGATTAAAACAGATGATGGTAAAATTATAACAGATTGGTACAGAAAACCGTCATTTTCAGGACGAACCTTGAACTTTCTGTCAAATCACCCAATACAAATGAAAATTGCAATTGTTAAAAATATGGTTGATAGGGCTATAAAATTATCACACCAATGTTTCCATAAAAAAAATATTGAAATTTGCAAACAGATCCTTTTTTTGAACCATTATCCACCATTGTTCATTGAAAAACATATTAACAACAGAATCCATCAGATTAGTCAGAAAGAAAACAATCTAATCAACACAGAGACTAAAGAATTTGATAAATATAACACGGTTGTTTTACCTTATTTTGATAAAATTTCAAAGTCCCTGAGGTTTTTACTAAGAGGAATGGGTTTACATACAATATTTAGAATTCCTTTCAAAAGTAACAGAATTGTTAAATTAGGTAAAGACGTACGTGAAAAACTTGAAAAACAAAATGTAGTTTATAAAATAAAATGTAGGAGTTACAAAGCAGTTTATGTAGGCCAAACTAGGAGACCACTAAGACTGAGGAGAGATGAACATCAAAATAATCTTCGAAGGAATCAGAAATACCATAGTGTGTTATCGAAACATAGGATCACACATGGACATGATTTTGATTGGGATGGAGTTAGAGTCCTATATAATGAAAGAAATCAAAGAAAAAGAGAATTCATGGAAATGTTATACATAAAAAGAGAGGGTAACAATGCAATCAACTGAAAAAAAGACCTTTCAAAATATAACAAAGCTTTTGATAGTTTTATCAAATTTTTATAGGAAACCTTTTGAAATTATAAGGTTCTTTTCATTCTCAATCAAGACAAATATTAATTAGCATAAAAGATTTCAGAAATATTACGGACTGACACGTATACCGAAAATTTAAAGTTTAAAATCTGTCCAAGAGGAAAAAATTAAAATAATGTAAAGAAATTTCAGTCTCATATAAACATACATTACTAATATTAAGCATAAAATAGATCAATGTTCTCGTAGTATCCTATAAAATTATACCCTGATGAGGAGATCTAAAAGGTCTCGAAACATGTTATTATTCCACACAGAGTTATTGATATTTTGAGATTAGGTGATGGTTTTAGCAACAAATATGGTGAAAAAAACTATATTCAATTACTTGAAATAATCAAAGACATTCAATCCAGTATTAAAAAAATACCTGAGAATAAAATTGATGAATTTAGATCACAGTTTATGGGTTTATCTAATGATTTTTTAAACAATGATAATCCAAAAACTTTGTTAGAAGAATAATTGAATGGGGGCTTAATTAAAGCAAAAATTTTCTTAAAAATCATCCAGAATTAATGATCACAAAATCAGACAAAGGAAGTATTACAGTAGCGATTCATAGGAATGTTTATATTAAAAAAAATGTTGCATATCTTTAATGGTGAAGATTGTTTTCAATTTATTCCTAATAATCCCACTAAAATGCTTCAAAAAGGGACTTTTAAATTTTAAACAGAATGAGAATTAATAAATACTTAGGTAATAATATTGAAAGATGTGATATTGATACGAGTACTAATCTCTCCTTAGCCTATGGCCTTGTTAAAGCTCACAAAGCTGACTACCCTCTACGGCCAATTATTTCAACAATAGGTTCTCCAACTAGAAAATTGGAAAAATTATTGAGTCAAATTATTAAAAAATCAATAGAAATCTCAAAAACATCAATTAAAAATAGTCATGCCTTCTTAAAACTAATTGACAATGTAATACCTTTGGATCACATATTTGTCTCTTTTGATGTAATAGCTATGTTTCCAAATATCCCTTACGAAAGAGTTGAAATTGCCATACAAAAACGTTGGGATTTGATTAAAATTGATACAAAAATTCCGAAAAAAAAATTCTTGATGCTATAAGATATGTTTTTCATTTATATTTCAAATTTAATAATAATTTTTATAAACAAAAGTTTGGAACTCCCATAGGATCAGTTTTGTCTCCTATTTTAGCGGGAATTGTTATGGAGGATTTAGAGAATGAAGTTTTCCAAAAAATTTATTTCAATAATGATTTTTATGCAAGATATGTTGATGATTCAGTACTTAGTGTACATAAAAATAATGTTAACACTCTTCCTAATGTTTTTAATAGTATACACCCAAGATGATAATTTACTGTTGAAATTGAAACTGAAGGAAAATTAAATTTTCTGGATTTGACTTTAATTAAAACCGATGAAAGACATATTATCACTGACTGACATAGGAAAAAGATTTGTTCAGGAAGCACACTTAGTTTTCTCACAAATCACTTTATTCAAAATGAGATAGGAATTATCAAAAAGTTAATTGATAGAGCCCTCAAATTATCACATGCAGTTTTCCATGACAAAAATATTGAACTATGTAAACAAATTCTTATTCTTAACCATTACCCTTTTGAGTTCATTGAAAAACATGCGCATAACAGAATACATTATATTGAAAACAAAAACAATGATCAAAAGATAATAAACAGAGTAGATTATAATACATTTACATACTATTTATAGAGTTCCTTTTAAGAACAATATGATTGTGAAATTGGGAAGATAGATATGAAACGCTAGACAAAAAATGTGTAATTTACAAAATTAATTGTAAAGATTGCAATCCAGTTTTTATAGGACAGACACAAAGGGCACTTAGACTTAGGAAAAATGAACATGAAAATAATTTTCACAGAAGTGAACACCCTGTATTAAGAAACAGAATATTGTTGATAAAATCAATATTGGACTTGTGAAAAGATTCATATGATTTGAGGCTGTGTCAACAAGATTTTTTACGATCACAGAAAAAACAGAAGATAAACTTTACGTCGATTTCCGATGAAAGATTCTTTGCAACAAAAATTAACTTCACAGGATAAACTTTACACAAATATCGGTTAAACTTTCTTTTGTTTTTCCATGACAAACATATGTATTTTGAAAGACGCGAAGTTGGCTGAACAAAACTTTATCGCTCTAAAAAATGTCCTGCAACAAATTTTATTCTTAGTTTTTTCTATGATAGCTATTATGCTATTAAAGATTCTTTAAAGAAATAACAGCTCGCAATGAACATTTTTTTTTTAATTTTAGATAAGCTATATATTCTAGGAATGATATAGAACCAAAGAACATCATGATAATTTTGGACACAATCCAAAGAACCATAAAGTTATCGCCAAACGTCAGGTCGAAACTAATCATCAGTTTGACTAGGAACTTTGACTGGGAAAATTGACAGAAATATTTTTTTAATTCAGAGGGAGGGTGATAAATGTTTAAATGCAATAACTGATCTCACTGATTTTTGTCCATTATACAACGTAATCTTAGACCCATTAATTTAAGATCCAATGTTTTTGACTCATACTCTTGTCATCATATAATTATTGTTGCTATTAATTCTAGTAGCCGTTAATTACAACTTGATTATTCCCATGATAATTTTGTATTTCAAAGTGGAACTCAATATTTTATTTGTGGGTGGTTCTGAGACCAATCTATTTAGATTATTAAATTTTCCAGTTAGGAAAAGAAAACAATCCAAAATATTTAAATACATTTCTAAAAATTGCTAAAATTCAGTACATTCTTTTTACAACAATTTAAATAAAAAGAAAGACTTCTTCCAAGAAAATTGAAGTAAAATTATGTAAACCCAATTTAAATAAATCTTAAATTATTCATAAGCAAACCCTGCAGATTGGAAAGAATAATGAGTTTAGTGTCTCTATTCAAAAAAAATTTTAATTAAGATTGAAAAGAAATCAATTTTATCATGAATAATTTTCGCAAAATAAGCAGCAGAAAGATTCATAATTGAAAATTAAACTTCCAGAACGACCTCACTTTTCGGCTCATACCTGTAAAGAAAGTATTTCAATCAGTATGAATTAAAAATTGATTAAGTTCAATGTAATCAAATATATTTATTGAGAAATTGATTGTTCAATAAAAAAGAATTTTTTCTATTATCTAATCAAAGAAAATTACTTTAACCAATTAATTACTCTGTCCCATACTTTGTTATATCTTGAGAGGTCCCTTTGATAGCCTTGTTACCTTCTCTCTTCATAAATAACATCTCCATGAATTCTTTCTTTTTCTGATTTTTTTCATGATAAAGAATTTTAATATCATTCCAATTGAAGTCATGACCATGTGCCCTACATGAACTGTATTGCAATATTTACAAGGAATTTTGTAAATAACACATTTTTTTCTAGCGTTTCATGCCTATCTTTTCCCAATTTTACAATATTGCTCTTAAAAGGAACTCTATAAATAGTATGTAAACCTAATTTTCCCCAACATTGATTTCAAAATCTTCGAGATTTTACCAAAATATGCAGGAACAACAGTATTAAATGTATTATAATCTTCTCTGTTTGTTTTATTTTGATCATTGTTTTTAATATAATTTATTCTGTTATGCGCATGTTTTTCAATGAGCTCAAAAGGGTAATGGTTAAGAAAAGTAATTTGTTTACATAGTTCAATATTTTTTTCATGGAAAACTGGATGCGATAATTTAAGAACTCTATCAATCAAAGTTTTAATAATTCCTTTCTTATTTTGAATAAAGTGATTTGAGAGAAAACTAAGTGTTCTTCCTGAACAAATCTTTATCCTATGCCGGTCAGTGATAATATGTCTTTCATCGGTTTTAATTAAAGTCAAATCTAGAAAATTTAATTTTCCTTCAGTTTCAATTTCAACAGTAAATTTTAATCTTGGGTGTATGCTATTGAAAGAATTAGGAAGAGTTTAACATTATTTTTATGTACACTAAGTACTGAATCATCAACATATCTTGCATAAAAATCAATTTTTTGGAAAACTTCATTCTCTAAATCCTCCATAACAATTTCAGCTAAAATAGGGGACAAAACTGATCCTATGGGAGTTCCAAACTTTTGTTTATAAAAATTATTATTAAATTTGAAATATACTGAATGAAAAAAATATTCTATAGCATCAAGAAATTGTTTTTTCGGAATTTTGTTATTTATTTTAATCAAATCCCAACGTTTTTGTATGGCAATTTCAACTATTCCGTAAGGGATATTTGGAAACATAGCTATTACATCAAGAGACAAATATGTGATTCAAAGGTATTATTACATTGTCAATTAGTATCAAGAAAGCATGACTATTTTTAATTGATGTTTTTGAGATTTCTACTGATTTTTTATTAATTTGACTCAATAATTCTTCCAATTTTCTAGTTGGAGAACCTATTGTTGAAATAATTGGCCGTAGAGGGTATTCAACTTTGCTAGCTTTAGCAAAGCCATAGGCTAATGAGAGATTAGTACTCGTATCAATATCACATCTTTCAATATTATTAACCAAGCATTTATTAATTCTTATTCTGTCTAAAATTGTGAAAGTCCCTTTTTGAAGCATTTTGGTGAGATTATTAGGAATCAATTGAAAACTATCTTCATCATTAAAGATATATGCAACATTTTTGGAATGAATCGCTACTGTACAGAATCCCTATGAATCGCTGCTGTAATACTTCCTTTCTCTGATGTTGTGATCATTAATTCTGGATGATTCTTTAAGAAAATGTTTGCTTCAATTAAACCCTCATTCAATTCCTTTTCTAACCAAATTTTTGGATTATCATTGTTTAAAAAATCATTAAATAAATCCATAAATTGTGATCTATATTCATCAATTTTATTCTCCGGTATTTTTTTAATATTGGATTCAATGTCTTCAATGATTTCAAGCAATTGAATATAGCTTTTTCACCAAATTTGTTGCTTAAACCATCACCTAATCTCAAAATGTCAATAACTCTGTGTGGAATAATTACATTAGAAATATTCAAAAACCAGGGTTGGTTGATCTTGAAAAAGAACTGAGTGAATGTTTAAATGCAATTTTTGTACATCATCTTGCTCTTTAAGAATATTAAAAAATTTGCGATCATGTTTTATATTATCTATAAGGGCATTTTTATTCAGTTTTGTTTCACTTTCAAAACATTACTTGATAATAGAGGAGGGAATTTCTTGATTTAATTTCTGAATCATTTGTTCTATGTTAACATTCAAAGAATGTATCTGTGAATGGCAATCCTTAATAGTCAAATTTAAGAGAGATTTTTAAAAATTTTCAGTATTTATATCTATAATTTTTCTTTATTTCTTTTGTTTTTGAAATCAAAGCTAACCTTTTCATTGATGAAAAAAATTTTCTTATGAAAAACTTGTATTCTATGTCTCTGTCACATCATGTTCTTGCCTTCTCTCTCTCTCTCTTTCTCTCTATGCTAACCATCAATATGGAGCGGAAAGCTTGTTCTTTCTCTTTAAAAATTAACTTATTTTACATCTATTTTGTTAAACAATTTTAAATTTCTCTTTAATTTTTCATTGATGGGCTGTACTGCTTCTCAACATGGTCAAATAATCACTTTTCTTTAATATTAATGTTTCGTATAAAATTTTCTTTTTCTCTACATTTTCAATTGTTAGTGTTTCTCACAAAACTAACTCGTGAGGAGAATTTGAGAGTATGGTTTGACATTCTGGCTTCTTTAATTTTACTAAAGACTTATTTTTGACTTTGCACTGTAAAAACTATGGTTCCATTTTAATTGAGGATCATTGTTTGGCGTCCTATTATAATACCAAATCGTCTTGTTTTGAAGCCATCGTTCGTACTACACTGTTAGAAAAAACTGTACTAGATTTAGTATACATGATAATGGAAGCAAGAATGCACAACATGAAATTAAATTTAGTGTACCAGCACACAGTAAGTTTAGTATAATTATGCATATACTGAATTTAGTATGCATATACATGAAATTTAGTATACGGGTATACTAAATTCGGTATACATGTATACGAAATTTAGTATACGGATATACTAAATAAAGTATACGCGTTCCGTTTCGCGTGGGTTCCGTCTTCATCATCAGTAAACATGATCAGATGAAAAATGAAATTAAAGAACAAAGTTTTAATTTTCAAATAATCATATCCTTAATCTACATTTACGTTAATAAATTGAACATACCTTCTAAAGAGAAGACTTTGCAGATCCTCGCAGAAAGAAACCTTTTAGCATTACAAATAAAAACAAATGCAGCGGCATGCGAGCCTGCCACCGGCCACGTTGCCCGACTCGCGTAAATCGAAACGCGCTTGCGCAGCTGAATGTAGTAAACACGTATATGAATTTTCGTATACAGAAACTATGAAATTCATATATGTCAAAGAAACTTACTGTACACTTAATAAATCTAGTATACATGTAACTTCATAAAAGAAATTTAGTATACATAAGTATACTAAAATTACAAAGTGTAATGAATTTAGTAAACATATAGGAAATTTAATATGCGCGTGTATACTGAAATTGTAAACATTTCTAACAGTGTATTTTACTTTGCTAACTTCAGATTGAAAAGTGGGACATACTAGCGAACTAAAATAATGCACAGGGAGTATTTTTTGAATTGCTTGCAACTTCATGCTTAAAACAAACCGAAAACCATCACGTAGAAAAAGCAGAGATGTGCAACACCCAGACCCGACTCAAAATTTATGGGTCCGGGTTCAACAGTTTGCATCAGAAGATCCAATATGAAGACTCGCGTCCGGGTATCTCAAAAATTCACCAGCAGCCTCAATGGATGTTGATCGCGAGCTTATTTGAAATCATTAAATATGGAAATCAATTTTTTACAATATATAATAATTTTAAAGTACAAAGTATATTATGAATCTTTTTTTTTAAATAAGTGTGCCACGAAAATGTCGAAAGCATTGTTGTAGGTTTTTCTTGATGCCTATTGGGTAATTTGAAAAACTCGAAGGATCTCTCTTGCCAAATTCACAGACGTAATGAAGAATCGAGTTTGTGTTGATTAGGATTTATTAATTAATAATTTTATTATTACATTTTTCGTAAGAATAATTAATTTTCGTCCAAGAAAAAGAAAAAACAGTTAAATCAAACCAAAAAATACAAATTTTCAATAGAAGAATTACATTTTCAACCAAGAGAGGTTTTTCAATCAATGAAGAACAAAAATCTCATCTAAAATGTTGAGTTTTTAAGCTATAAAGACGAATTTTTGAAAAAAAAGTTGAATTTACAACTCGAAAATATGCATTTTCTACAAAAATAATTGAATTTTTGACTTAAAAAGACGAGTTTTTAACAAAATAAGTGAATTTTTAACTGAAAAAGATCAGCCTTCTAGCAAAAATAAAATTGCCACATTTTTAATTTAAAAAATTAATTTTCAACAAAAAAGAATTAAAAATTTGCAACTAAATTTGTTAAATTTTCAACAAAAGGAATGAACTTATAACTAAAATTCTGCATCTTCAATCAAAGAACTAAATGTTTAACCAGATAGTTAAATTATCAACCAAACATATTAAATGTCTGTCATTTCAACCAAAGAAGAATAATTTTTAACAAAATATATGAATTTTCAACTAAATATTTTAAATTTTAATAGAATTTTCAACTCAATAGTTGAATTTTCAATGAAAAGGGTTCTATTGCTACCACAAAAAAAAACGAATTTTCAACAAAATAAATGAATTTCCAACTAAAAAAGATAAATTTTTGACAAAAATAGAATAGTTTGATTTTAAGTTAAAGAAATAAGTTTTGAAGCAAATAAAATTAATTTTTAACGAAATAATTCAATTTTAAAACAAACATTTATATATTTGGTAATTAATTAAATTTTCAACCAAAAATTTTAATTTTCTACCAAAAAAGACAAATTTTCAACAAAACAGATAAATTTTCAATTAAAAAGGATCAATTTTCAACAAAAAATAAAATAGTTTAATTTTTAGTTAGAGAAATACATTTTAAAACAAATAAAATATATTTACAGCAGAATAATTGAATTTTCAACAAAAAAATGAATTTTCTACCAAAAAGATTGAATGTCTATGAAAAAAAATTTTCGACAAAAAATTAAGTTAAATTTTTAGTTAAAAAAATTGATTTTCAATCAAAACACTAATTTTCAACCAAAGAAAAATTAATTTTCAATAAAAAAAATAATTTTTCTACCAAAAAAGGATAATCTTGAACAAAATACATGAATTTTCAACCAAATATTTTAACTTTTAATGGAATTTTTAACCTAATAGTTGAATTTTCAACCAAAAAGGTGAATTAATCACCAAGAAGATTAATATTTTACCACAAAAAAAATACACAAGTTTCAACAATATACACAAATTTTGAAACAAGTATGTAGTTGAATTTTTAACTGATAAGATTAATATTCAAACAAACATGATATAGTTAAATTTTTAGTTAAAAAATTAATTTTCAAACAAAAAAAACTAATTTTGAACCAAAAAAAATCAATTTTCTACCAAAAAATAATAATTGTTAATAAAGTACATGAATTTTCAACCAAATAGTTGAATTTCCAACTGAAGTAGATAAATGTTCAACTAAATATGGAATAGTTCAATTTTCAGTTGAAAAAATAATTTAAAAAACTGTTAAAAAATAGTTTAATTTAAAAAAAAAATATTTTTCCACTAAAAGGATGAATTATGAACAAAAAAAATGAATTTTGAACAAAGCAGTTCCACTTAGTAGATTTTTTTTATAAGGAAAGTTTTTTTATTTAATTTTTTAATTTAAACGCTCAATAAATAAATAATAGTTAAACTCTTATAAATTGTGCAATTCAAAGACTTAAAAAAATATGTAAATCAACGCTATCATTTTCAATTCTCTAAATTGAAGAATGAATCAAAGAATTTAGAGATTTTCAAAATTATATCGTTTTAAGAAATTTTAAGTTAGAAAAATTAAAAATTGAAAGATTACATTTTTTTAACTGAACAAATTTTAAATTGGAAGTAAAATTATTTTAATTTCAGTTCCTTACAAATTTGTAATTGTTCAATTGTTATTCATGAATCAAAATTTTTTTTGAAATCTATTTAAAATATTCTTCTAAAATTATTATTTTTTAAAATATAAAATCATATAAAACTTCAAAACTTTATTTCAAAATGTTGAAAAATCTACATTTTGTTTTAAAATTTTTGGAATGTTTTCAAATTTTTCAAATGTTCAAATCCTGGAAAATTAAAAAAATCGCTTTAAATGTTCCGAATTATTTTCTGATGATTTTGGATGTCTTTTGAAATCTTTTTTAATATTCTGTTAAAATTAATTTTTCAAAAGAGAAAGTCATTAAAAATTTTCCCAGGAATCTTGAGAAATTTTTTTTACTATCGTAAAACCTTTATTCCCTTTAATTTATACTTCCATGTATAAATCACATGACACTTGTAAATATAACCTAATCTAATCAGAAAGTATTATAATACTGAAAAAAATTGGTTTTGAAATTCTAAGAATGATTAGACAAAAAATAGCAGTCATTTTTAACGTAAATCACAGAAATATAATATGTAAATCACCTCGGATAGTGTAAAATCACATGCCCATAACCTGCTGCTTTATCCATGCCTCATGGTAAAATAACATTCACAAATTGCGATTTTTCATTTTTCTGTAATTTTACAGAATAGCTGATATTTTTTTAACAATTTTTCGAAGTAGAATTTGAAAATTTTCTTGTTTTGGGGAATATAAATCGGATACTTTCTGCGATACTTTCTCCTCATTCTTAACTTACAATAAATTCTCAGTACTAATCAACATATTATTTAAAAACAGGATTTATAAACTTCTGACATTGTATATAACCCAGATTCTATATTTCAGTATGTGATTCTCACTTCGGTCCTCTTTTGATCCAAAAAATTTGTACTAAAACGTCGTTTAGTGGCATCAAAATAAAGTGGCATTAGAATAGAAACACCCGAGCCTTGAAATGATACTTTTTTTTTTACAGTGTGGATTTTTGTTTCTTGAGGAAAGCATTTGTCTCTCGAAACTTTGACAATAAACGATCTTCTTACCATCATTAAGCTCTCTTTTTCTGGTCTGAAGTATATGTCATTTTTATGCCTATACTACACTTTTCATAATGTACTATTAACTCAGATGCATAACATCGCACTGTAACATCGAGTAATTAAATCAGGAGGTCATAAAATATAAACACAATCCAGCAACACCATGCAGTCTTCTTGGTTACTGACAAGTTGAATAAATTAAATTTAACAAATGATGTGATAAAAATGGTAACGTATGCTAAACGTCCTCATGATGCGTATAGTTTGCAGAAACCGATGACAAGCATGATTCCCACACTTTTACGCCTATCTATGATTGCACAATCCGGACATTTATATCTTCAACTGTATTAAAGTAACGAATGCCATGTCAGCTTTCCCCTTTGTCGTACTACCGACAACATGCGACTGTCTCTCAGAAAAGTGTATATATATATCCTATTTTGTCATATAACGACAGCATTGTTCTGTTACGTATGCAACCGCAAAATCACTTCGCCAAATGTACCGGTGATTCCGAACTGGTAAGAGTGATTATATGTACTTTTTGATGGCGAGACTGACATAATCATCATGAATCCTTGACCTTTGTGTGCTTTGCGGTACAGACTTGTTTGTCTCTCATTGTACATTTGTCATATGTCATGGTTAGCAAGTCGAGTGTTTACGTTTCACTTGTTAACGTTTCTTTCAGAGATATGGTCAACACTTGAATTTTGAAAATTCAAATGTTTCAGTATCCAATTATCTACTTAACAGTGGATGTTTGCCTTACTTTCAAACTGATTTGAAATAATGCACAAAGAATTGTAGAATGCTGGTAATCTCTTTGTTCTCCCACGCTATCATTCAGGTTTTAATTAGTACTTTCCTAATAACAGAGCATTGGATAACGGACATCCCCAGTGCACGTTATTTTTCCTAATTACGCAATGAAGCCTGTCCAATATGCAGTTCCGTTTTCCGTGGTTAATCATTCTTTTCTTGCATCTAGCCGACAAATTAAATCGCATTATGAATAAGCAGGGTGACCATGAAAACATACTTTTGCACTGTTAGAAAAATCTGTACTAAATTTAGTATACATGTAATGGAAGCGAAAATGCACAACATGAAATTAAATTTAGTATACCGGCGTACAGTAAATTTAGTATATTTATACTGAATTTATTACACGCGTATACTAAATTTCATATATGCGTATACTAAATTCAGTATGAATATACTAAATTTACTGTACGCTGGTATAATAAATTTAATTTCATGTTGTGCATTCCTGCTTCCATCTTGCTTCCATATACTAAATCTAGTAAAGATTTTTCTAACAGTGTGGTTTTCTTAGAAGCGGAAAGCAAATAACGGTAGTTCACGGGATTGTCGAAGGCATATTTTTCAAAAAGTTTTTTAAACAATATGTAGAGGTGGCCCATCGTCCTTTAAGTTCTTATTGAAACAACATGCCCGTGTAGAAATAGCCCCACTTAGCCCTATTAAAAGTCGGGCACTAGTCGGGGGCTAGTGGGGTTCTTTTTGGTGTACATTTCTAGTCGGGGGCTGGTCGGGGACTAGTCGAGCTATTTCAAAAAATCTTAATCCTCTGTGTAGGCTATTTTTATGTCAAAATTCCTAGGCGGGTTCTAGTCGGGCTCTGATCGGGCTATTCTTCTTTTAATGTAACATTTTTAATATCCATTCAACGAGAGTTTAAGACTGTTCCTGTGTTCTAAAATTTCGAAAA
>CAKNYM010046044.1:7724-36922 GCA_932195095.1 Andricus curvator
ATGTCGCGATGCGAAAAAACGGTTGTCCGATGCATTAAGGATTTTCAGAGAAAATGCATTTTCAGAGGAATCTAAAGTAATATATCTCAAAGAAAAAAATAATTTCAGAAAAGTTCAGGAGATTAAGAAAAAAAACCATAGTAAAACTCAAATTGACATTGTAGCAAATTGCAAAAACTCGACACAATTCTGGAAAGTAATTAATGCATCGCGACCTAAAGTGCACCACCAAGCTCGCATTGATGTAGACACTTGGTATAAATATTTATTAAACTGTTATCCACGTTCGAATTTAACACCTGCCATTGACGCCAGCTTTTTAAAATTGACTCATCCCATACTGGATGGCTCTATTACTATGGAAGAAATTATTAAATGTTTGGCAAACTGTAAAGATGGAAAGGCTCCTGGTTGCGACGGAATCGGCTATGGATTTTATAAAAATCTACCGCAAAATTGGGTAGTTAAACAATATACTTATTTAGGTACCCCTCTTTCTGGTTCATGCTCCTTTTTACCGGCCACAAGGAGGTCGGTTGGTGTGGCGAACACAGCCGTGGGCTCGATCCTAAGGACGATCAACTCGATCGGAGCTGATTCATGGAACACTTACATTAGATTATTCCAGAGCCTCTCTGTAAGTACGCTACTGTATGGTTCACAGGTTTGGAGCCTAAATCATTTGGAAGTTATAGAGAGAGTACAGCTCTCTTTTTTTAAAGAAACTCTTATCCTTGCCCACCAATACACCAAACTATGCAGTGAGATTAGAAACTGGATCTTTGCATTCATCTCACACGGTCTTAAAAAATATTTTATCTTGGTTAATTAAAATTTCGACAATGGTTGATTCACGGTACCCAAGATTATGTTTCGATAGGATGAGATCACTGGCAGTAAAGGATCCCTATAACAAATTCAACTGGTTTTCCCAGATCCGGTTTTTTTTCGATGCAGGTGGTTTGGTTGACAGATGGGAGAATCTAACATTAAACTCCATAAGCTCTGACCGAGAGATAGTTCTTGGGAACTACAAATCCTATCTTGAGAACCTTGATAGCGAACGCCTCGCCCTCTCTAAGAGCTTACTCATTTTTCCGCATCTGGCGATGCAATCCGGCACACAATCATACTTACTCATGCGAATGCCTCTGTTTTATAAAAGAATCTTTGCACAATTCAGACTATCCAATATACATGTATGCCGCATTCTGATTGACCGTGGAATGTATATTTTTAATATGGAAGAAAGATGTAGGCCTTGCTACCTCGATAATGAGAGTTTGTACCATATTTTGTCTGATTGTCCGGCCTGTCGGCACTTGTTTAAGTCTAAGTTTCCTACAAACCCTACACCCTACAGATGTTCATCCCTCCGATAAATGGTTAGCTATATTGTCTTCCGTCAATCCTTCTACTGTTAGAAAAATTGTTAACTTAATTGTGAAGATTATCTGCGAGCGCTGGAGATCATTAGATAGTTCATGAGAATTTTTACCTAGTTTTTATGTACGTATGCGCCTGGCTATACGAGATATATGTTTTTAGATATCCCTGCGAAACTACCCTTGTATGTACCGAATGGTCTATAGACAAGTATATAAATAAAATTACCGAAAATACATTTTCAACCATTTCCATAAATATCCGGAAATTTATGAAATTTTTCGGTAATTTATGGTAATTTTACCGGTAAATATGGTAACTTAACATAAATTACCTAAAATTAATTTTTAACAATTTCCATAAATTTTCGGAAATTTATGAAATTTTTGGTAATTAATGGTAATTTTACCTGTAAATATGCTAACTTACCATAAATTACCCAATATTAATTTTTTTAAATTTCCGGAAATTTATGAACATTTCGGTAATTTATGGTAATTTTACAGGTAAATATGGTAACTTACCATAAATTGCCCAAAATTAATTTTTAAAATTTTTTATAAATTTCCGGAAATTTATGAAAATTTTCGGTAATTTACGGTAATTTGATCAGTTATATATGGTAACTTTCCATAAATAACCGCAAAATTCTATTATATGCAACCAAAATTTCCTCACAGTTATACGGTGAGTGGGCTGGTCATCATAAAATGCGAGCTCATAAATGTATAATTTTCATTATTCACCTCTGACGTCACTTCCCAGTCCCTAGGGAGTAAAAAGTACTTTTTACTCCCTATGGACTGACTTTTTACACCCTAGGGACTGAAAAGTGACGTCAGAGGTGAATAATGAAAATTATACAAGAGTAAATTATTATATATATTAATTTTTTTAGATAATTATATATCATTATATAAGAGCTTTAACCCCGCTTCATAGGCGTCGAAAAGGGCTGAAATCATGCATGTGTCATGACAAATATATAATATATATGCATCCAAACCTTTTCTTTATTTACAAATTGCAAAACAGTGTATGACGTCAAGGTTTTATCATTTCTCTGGTACTATTATGACGTCGGAGAAATTGTTTTTTGCGGAAAGCTTAAAAATATTTTCAAAATTATAGATGTACTATATTATTATATTTACCAATAGAATTAAGGATGGAACCCAAGGTAAATACCAGAGTATAAACGACCCTCATTTTTTGCAAGCAGAGAACAAACTGATTATTGTTTCCACGAAGAATTTTTTCGACAGTGTAACGAAGGTATATTCTGGTGCTTCATTAAAGTTAATATAATATAACCTCTTATCGTTATCTCATGATTAAAACTGATATCACTGATATTAATTTTCGACGACAATTTTAGAATTGTTAGACAAACTTAACATGTAATTTTGTCAATAGACAAGAGTTTAATGTGATAAAAATTTCTCCCATGTCATACATTTATTCATTTTTTCTTTACAAGTATTAAAAAACGTTACGTGGATTTTCTAAACTAAAACAAAAATTTATGCACATTTTTTCACAGTGTTTATTATTTTTCTTCATAACGTATCACTAGAATATATTAAAAAGAATAATAATTTGGTTTCATCTAGGAAAAATTACTTCCTTCTAGTTAAAATGAATTCTTACGAAATAAAATTATTTTTTATAGGGATGTAATTATTCAGAAATAAACTTCTGTTGTGTAATTTTTTGTATTTACAAAAGTTTAAGAAAAATTATTTCCTTATGTTACAATGAATTCTTTTTTTTTTTAATTTATAGGGATTTAATTACTCTAAAATAGACTTTTGTTGTGTAATGTTGTGCATTGACAAACGTTTAAAAAAATTACTTCTTTATGATTAAAAAAGAATTTATTTAGAATTAAAATCTATATTATGGCATTTTGGTTACATATTAAAGTTGTGGTTTTCAGAGGTATGTTTCATGTATAACTTATAATCACATTAATCAAAGACTTTCCATATATGAAAGAATCACCCTTGATACCTGCAATAATGGTGGTCTTAGAAAGATTCTCTGAATACTTTAATAAGATTCATCGAATACGTATACTGTGTGTACAAAACTACAATTATATCACATTTAAATTATTTAGGAATTTTATTTTATTATTTATAAAAATGATCTTCAATATTTCTAAAGACACTGATTTAAAATAAATTTGTTCAATGTTTGCTGGAAAATACAAAATAAGAAAATTTTCTTAAAAACATAATTACTAAAATGATAGATGTGTGTGATCAATATTACACTGTTGAAAAATTTATTGTATGAAGTGTAAATATTTTAAATACTGTCTTTTAGTTATTTCTTTAACACTTGGCTTTTACGATCTCTTTTCTATGAACTGTGGCGGATTTAACGGGCTAAAATGGCTGATTTTAGAACGGTTAGCGTAAATCGGTATTCTCGAGTTATAATTGATGGTTAGCATGCTCAAATTTTAGAACACTTTACAAAGAGTGGGTCTATAGCACTCTAAACGAGAAATAGAACACTAATGAGGCGAGAATCTGTCATATTTATGTAAAACTAACGGCGAGTGAGAATACACAGTGTGAAAGTAACCTGAAGAAGCAATACATCACAACACGTATAACTGTGAAAACTGAAAACCCAGAAATGTAAATAAATTAATATAAGCGCAACCAATAATCTGGGAAATTGATATGGCACTGCGTGGCGCGATAAATGCTAGATTTATCGAAATATTGGAAGCGCGGATAGGTATGGCGAAGGAAGAACTCCGTTTCACATACGTGATAATGCTTTTGATTTGACAGACAGCCAGTTCATTCGCATATTTCGGTTAAACAAATATATGGTGCAAGAAATTATTGAAATTATACGGGAACATACTGCACAGCCGTCAAGAATTTTTAACAAAGAAGTTCAACTTTCAAGGAACTTGCTCAATTTTGAACCAGAAAGATGAATGAATTTCCAACTAAAAAGAGAATTTTTCCATTTATGTGTCTTCTCTTTCCAGATTTTACACTAAACATGGAATTCCGGGTGTAATCGGATGCATCGATTGCACGCATGTTGCTTTAATTGCACCTTCTGTTGATGATGAAGTATATCCGGAAAAGATATACGTGAACCGGAAAGGATATCACTCTATAAATGTCCAATTGTGATGCATGATGATCATATGAGGATCCTGAATGTTAATGCGAGGTATCCAGGAAAGGCTCACGATAGTTTTATTTGGGAGAATAGCAATGTACTTCCCATAATGAGGGAGTTGCACAATAGAGGGTACACAAATTATTATTTGTTAGGAGACTCTGGATACAATTTTCGGCCGTGGCTTGGTGTACCAGTCGAGGATGCTCAACCGAACACACCAGAAGAAATGTCCAATGATGTTCATAAAAGCACCCGTGCTATGATAGAACGTTGTAATGGAGTACTGAAGACAAAATTCCGCTGTCTTTTAAAGCACCGCGTGTTACATTATTGTCCTACCAAAGCCTAAAAAATTATCAATGCATGTGTATTATTGCACAATATGTGCATTGAGCATCACCTGCCAGATCCTCCCCCACTCGATGACGGATTGCCAATGGATATGGGTATGTACCCAGAAGATCGCCAGGAAAACCAAGTCCATCTAGCTCAGGTGCGTGTTGATCCCCGATTGGCTGCAGCACGTCGCCTTCGCCAACGCATTATCCGAAACATTTTTTTGCAAAATTAATGTAATATTGTAATTGTAATTTTTTTTTGGAAATTCAAGTGTATATTAGGTACAAGTTCGTGACTTTTTTACGGATACATTTTTTGCGTGTACGCTACTTTTTTCGTACTTAAAACTGAAATTCTCAGCAATTATTAAAAATATATATTTCAAAAATAAATTGTAGTATTGCATGAGTTATATATTTTATAAGTATTATTATAAATGAAGTACTTTATAGGTAAATAAAAAAACTCAATGTAAAGTTCATCAAGGCGTATATTTAGTGAGTAGGATACAGACTTACTGCCGCAAACATGAATATATGATTTGTAACTTAAAACTTAAGAATAATTATTTTGAGGTTCCTATGAAATGGCACGAAATGCCTGTGTCTCGAGTCCACAGCCTACTTACAGTACCGCTCATGAGTGTGAGACCACTTCAATCGCCTCAAATAGTGAAGTGGTCTCACACTTCTGACCGGTACTGCATCTAACAATAACAGTCTTGTACAAAGTGTATTATATAAAATATAACTTATAAATATATACTCATATACCTGCAGTATTGCTCATGAGTGTGAGACCACTTCATAATATAGTATATAAAACAAAACTGTAATTATAGTATATAAAATAGTAAATAATATAGTAGGGGAAACCACCATACAGCAGATAATGATTTACAGTACATAATCTTAATTAACTGGAAAACTGACAAAAAAATGTTAATTATTTTTGTTAGTATAATATTTCATCAAGGGTGCTATATTTTCTGACGAAGTTCCATTGAAATTTAAAAATTAATTGATGTGTGAGCGCAAAAAATTAATTTTTAACCTGGAAAAAAATACTCCAAAACTATTCACTTGTAGGAAAAATTTGCATCTTCATCAAAGTTCTTATTTCGTATAAGCTTAATGAAACAATGTAAATAATAAATATTGAGAAGTTTGTGTGCAAATTTCATAGTGGGAAGCTCAGGACGGCGCTCACTGGCTGCGCCGAGCGAGGCAACTCAGTGAGCGCCATCATCTGCTTCTAACAATTGAAATATCTCGTGAACTATTACACGGCCGACTCTGAAATTTGCACACAACCTTCTCAATACAATTATAAATAATTGCAGACCGAAAAAAATGGTCTGACTTTGAAAAAATTCAATTTCTTTATAACAATTGCGGAAAACATGGGTGATGTAACAAAAACATTGTATTATTTACATTTTTTCATTAAGCTTATACGAACTTCAATTACGCGAATTTTTCCTAGAAATGAATAGTTTTCGAGTTACTATTGATTAAAAAAGGTTGAATTTTATACACTTCAAAAGTTTAAAAGATCATAGCATGAAAATAAAAAATATCATATTGAAACAAAAAAATACGTCTCGATTATTTTACTATAAAGAATGCCAGAAACAAATTTTTGCTGCAATCGATTTTTTAGTTGTAATTCTGATATGGAATGACCCACATATATATAATATATATGTAAAATAATATTAAACGAAAAAAAAAATATTAATACTGCAGGAAGTGCACCTTAAGATCAATCCTCATCGAGGATCTCTGCTGGATACTTTTCCTCAGAGACATCAGCAAACTGTTCAATGGCAAAGGCCACTCGCTCCATGGACACTGCCATCCGTTCATAAATATTCAGTTTTCTCTCATAGTATCTCTTCTTAAGTTCATACTCATTCTGGGACACATCCACTAGTTTCGCAGCCTCCAAAATGGATTTCCTCAGCCGTTGAGCTGGAACGCTTAATTTTCTTCCTGAAAATGAGCATTAAAAATAATTTTCGACATTTCAGAAAGTAGAAAAATAGACTCTTTCGACAATGCAGTTGCATTTACTTCTCTCACTTCCGACTGCTTTCTCTGCTTTATCCTGCCGGGTACTGCTTCCTGGTGGTTCTGTGCAGCTTGTGGGTGGTTCCGTACCCTTGCCTACCCGCGGTCTACTACTGCCGCTTGCTCGTGGTTCATTACTGCTCATTGCCCCTGGTTCAATAGTGCTGCTGGTCATCACTTCCAAGGTGTCTGCTTCTTTCAAATCATCGACCACTTCCACGCCTTCGACATTCACGGAGGAATCGATACTGTGCCTCTGTGCAGTTTCTTCAAAGACCTGCAGTAAAAGAATATGAATGCAATGTGTATTATTAGAAAATATTCTTAGCATAAAAAAGTAGGTTAACCTACAAACTCAGCTGCAAACTCTTTTACGGCTTCATCCCCGAAGGCTTCCGTATTCGAAATTAGTTTGTCGATTTCTTTCTCAGCTGATTCAAAGACAATGTTTTTATACGGTCCACCTCCCGCTGTGCCTCTCTCCCTCTTCATTGCGGCTTTTTTGTTCTTCGTCATCGCCTTCATGAAATGCCACGTCTATTGCATAACACGTAATTGCATTACAAAAATATAATAGTAAGTAAAAGTACAAATAAGAGTATACCAAGCAAAGGGACAAATAAGAGTATACCATCATTTGGAGCATAGAAAGAAAAAAACAATGTCCCGTATCTCGTCATTTTGGTCGGGAATCTCGGAAAGCGAGATAATAATATTAAAATTCAGCGAAACGTTAAACTCAAAATGTTAACATTATCGAGAATCTTGCTTGAATATTCAAATCGGGTCGGGATGAGATTAAACAATTGAAATCTCTACTTGTTGCCCACTGGGAGACAATCTAAACATGGGTCGAAATCACATGTACTTCACGAAATGAGACAAGAGAAATATTTTTAATTTTTAAAAACCAGTAAAAATTTAAAATTGCAAGTATGGCAGTGAAAATGACGTATTCTGTCAAAATATGAAATAAGTCAACATAAGCGGAGACATGCCTAATGAAATAAAGTTTCAATACACTTTAAAGGTCTGGGTTTCTCAAAAATAATCCTCAATCAATCCGAGGCAACAATTCCAATCACAATCACTTTTATGCTTATTAGACCGAATAAGAAACATTATGCTTACCTTTCTCCACCCCTTCCAATCCTTGTTTGCTCCAGGAATTGAGTTGCATATTGTGGCACACTCCTCCCACAACTGTTGGCCTATTTTATATGTAAATGCCGGTGTGAAATTCTCATGCCTCAATTTTGGATTTTTTGTTAAAAATTGCACCAGTAAATTCTTCTGCTCAGCAAAAAGACCGCTCTAAAATTTTAGCATCCTAAAAAAGTTGAATGATACTCGAGAATAGCAAAACTGGGCCCCTCGAAAAAATGGCTGACTAGGCCTTTTTTCCTAAATCTGCCACTGTCTATGAATCTGTGGTCTCTGTTTTTTTTTCAAGTTTAGGGTGAAATGAGACACTTGCCTCAGTATGGGTTCTGTCCTTGAACCAGCAAGTCGTCTTTTAAAATCAGTGAATATATTCAGAAGAACAAAAATTTTAATTTTCGTTCAATGCGATTAAGAATAATTTTTGAAAGAAGAATTTACGTATTTTACTGGATTTAAGGAAAAAATTACAAAAAGATAACTTTTTACCATAGATTGAAATTGAAGCTTTCTTAATTTTGATTTCATCAGATTTGTTTTGAAGGTTTAATCATTATTCAGAAATATTAAAGATTAAGAAATGTTAATAATTCCTTAGTAATTAACTTCAAATTCAATTCTGCTTTTTAATTGATATTAGCATAACATACAAATATTTCGTATTAGGTTCCTATTAAAATTTCCCTGAAGAGGAAGCCTAAAAAGACCTCGAAACATGGTTGATCCTGGTAGTATAAAAAAGACGAATAAATAATAAATGATGAGCCGTTTTACAATGTTATTTGTAAATACATTTCTCTTATTTTAACTCTTTTTGTACAATTATGTTACACAAATTGATTTTCTTCAGAATTTGTTTTTAAAAAACAGCTTTTTAAGGAACATACTTCTTTTCAAGCCTTCTTGTGCAATTTTGTTCTATTTATCTATTAAAATGGCCAACGGCCATACCACGCTGGAAAAATCAGTTCTCGTCAGATCACTGAAGTTAAGCAGCGTTGGGCGCACCTAGAAACACTACCCGAATCGGGTAGTGTCACGCCTGCCCTGAAAGGGAAATGGCTTAATGGTATACTTATCTATTAATAAAAATTAGAGTTTTCTGCACCATTGCATTAGTAATTGATAATGTGCAAATAATTAATTTTATCTGATGATAAAATTTATTTTTGCATTTTTCAAAACATTATTCATAAAAGAGAAAATTCAATTGAAATTTTTTTAACCCTTCTCTACTACCGTCGGGTCGGATCCGACCCGTGCAGTTGTACCCTCGCACTCTGTGCTTCCGTTTCTGCACGCAGCAACCTGGGTGCCCTAGTAACCTTAAGTCCAGCCGTGTTGAAGACGCTGACTAGAAAAAAAAATCCAAAGGTGCAGTGAGAAGTATTTTGTGATTTAATAATTTTTAATACATCTTGCCTTAAATTGAAACTGTTCCTCGATTGATCACTCTCCTTATTCCACCTGAGCAATGCGTTAATCATTTGAAAACTAGTCTAAGAAAAGTCAGTTGGGTGGGATCCGACCCACCATAGTAAATTTGTGATCCAACTCCATCGTAGTAGAGAAGGGTTAATATTATGGAGTAATTATATTCTTAACATAAAAAAGCCTATTCCCAAGTCGACGCCCTAAAGAGGCATCAGATGTACTCATGCCAGAAAGTAACTGTCATGAATTTACTCCTCTCAAGTTGCCAGAATCTCAAGAAACGACTAAAGATAATAACAGCAATGAACAAAATGATAATAGTGGTAGTTCAGTAGTGACCAAACCGCAGGAGGTCTTAAAACGCAAATGTGGCTCTCTCAGAAAAATTGCGGAATATCATGATGTCTTTGAGTCTTCTATGGCTAATAAAACAAAGAAGGAGGATGAGAAGCAGGATGATGTGGACGAAAAAGATGGAGATCGAGATGAAAATGAGGAGGAAGATCAACAAGAATTGGAAGAAGATCAGGAACATGATGCTGATAATGAAGCTGTTGATGATTGTAATAAAGAGGAGAAGGAGAAGATGCAGGAGGAGGAGGATGCAGATGGATTTAGTGAACTGATGTTTAAGGCGTACTCTCAACCAAGTCGAGAATGCTGCTGTGTGATGCTTCATACAGATCCTAACGAACTTGTAGATGCTTTGCGATTTTACATCAACTCTCATGATTCATTACAAAGTCCCGAGTGTCAAGCAATTGTCCACATATTGCGTCAAAGAAACATTATATTTTAGCGAGCATGACCATTATGAATCTTTGTTTTAACTATGTTTAATTTATATAATTACGTTAAGAGATTATTTTTTTAAACTAAGTTAAGAATCTACATTGTGAACTCAGGTTCAGTGTTATTTCTTGAATAAACAAACATTTAAGGTTATTAAAGATCGAAATTTATTCAAACCTGTTCTCTTAGTTATAAGTATCAGTCAGTAAGATTAGGTAGCTCTCTAGTTTCTTTAAATAGTAGTAAAGCTTAAATCATTAGCTACTTCAATTATTGACAGATGACGCTGCTATACATTTAGTAATTTTTTTTTAAGTATGGTTCCTTATAGCGTTGGATATTTACAGACCACGTTGGGTTGGTTTCAAAATCCAATGTATTGCAGGCTGTTGGCCCTTTCCGCGATGTGCTTTACAAACATCGTCAGGTTGTTTTCAAAGTCTACAATATTGCTGGCTGTTGTCCCTTTCAGCGATGGACTTTACAAACTTTGTTGGGTTGAATTCAAAATATAAAATATTGCTCGCTATCGTTCTTTTCAGTGCTGGACTTCTACAAACGCCGTTGGGTTGAATTCAAATTTCATGCTCTTGGTACTCATTCAATTTAGCCTAAACTCTCCTTAATTAATTAAATTGATTAGATAGAATTTCTGATAGAACTTTTAAAAACATTTTTATTCTTTAATCTAATTTAAATAACCATCCAAACATGTAATGTAGTAAATACATTTTGGATAAGTCACCTGGGGAACTAACCTCAAATTTCTAATCTTTACTAAGCCTGAGAAAATTCTTTTTTTCTCCTGGTAAAACTTTTCAATTTCTACTCCCTCCTCAAATCTATATTTTCCACATGCAACTTTTAATTTACCGCAAATTCAACTGAATTGACGCTAGCGCCATCTGTTATCAGTAACCGCTTATCGAATGGTGGTTTCTTAGCACGGATACAAACCCTTATAGTCGGTCGGTGAATGACCGATCATTGTTTTACTAGTATTTAGCTAGCAACAGAACCGTGTTATAGAAGCCACTGGAACAGTACCTTACAGTCTCATGTGCCGTACAAGTGTACTGCACAGCCTTAGGTAACATATATTTACACTACACAGGTTTATGCACTATAAAATACTACTGCGCATCAGTATTTGTTACGGAAGCCTACTGTGCATCCATATGTATCATAGAAGTTCACTGCACAGCCTTGTGCACTACCAAAATATACTGCGCATCCACATATGTTATAGAAGCCTTCTGAACATTTACAAGTCTACTGCGCGTCCATAAGTATCGTAGTCAACTGCGCAACCTTGTGTGCCAAGAAAACTGTACTGCGCATCTATATGTGCCTTATAAGTCTAATGGACATCTATAAGTATCCTAGAAGTGTACTGCGCAACGGTAAATGTGGGAGAACTGTACTGCGCAACCGTTTATATCACCGAAATGTTGTGCGCAACCATGGGTATCATATAAGCCTACTGCGCATCCGTAAGTGTCTTAGAAGTGTACTACACAGCGGTAGATGTGGCAGAACTCTACTGCACAGCCATATATACCACCAAACTGTACTGCTCATCCATGTGTATCATAGAAGTCTACTGCACATCAGCAAGTGTCGTAAAAGTGTACTGCGCAGCTATATGTACCATATAACTCAACTGCGCAGCCCTATTTACAATCGAACGTTAGTACGCATCCGCATGCGTCATAGAAGCCTACTCCGGCGAAGCATGCCGCTAAATGTTGAAGAGCTCAACTGTCCGGCCCTGTATAGCTTACCTAAATTCGAGAAAGAATGGTCGAACTTTCCAGACGGGGTTATTGCTTTTGAGAATCCATGCATCGAAATACCTACAAACCTCGACCGTTCGTTCTCGAATTTAGCTAAAGATTACACATCCAATATCGGTGGTTCTAACCAATGGATCTTTCCTAGCATAATCACTAGAACTCATATCCTGTATCCATACTTCTTTCTTTATGTCTCGAGCCTTCTCGAAAATTCGTTGTATAACAAATCATCCGAGATCACCACGTCTACAAAGAAATTTCTGGAAGGCTCGAGACGTTGACTTTTGAATATGTACCATTATAGATGGAGGTTGAGAATATGTCGATTCATCTTTTCTGCAAAGCAGTTAGAAATTATGCACAATATCGATACTTCTGGAAAGTTTACGGATATTGAAAATCTCGATTGGTTGCAGACTATAGTCTGCAACCAATCAGGTATTCCACAACAGTGACTGCGAAATTTTCAAAATTTCGTTTCATAAATTTGCTTAGACAGGATTTTAAAATTCAATATTATTGTAACTCTGAAAATGTAATTCTTCACAGCAATCACAATTTTAATTATTATTAACATATTCACATTATTTTGTTTCACTTGTGACCTGAGACTTTATGATTTTGTAATCTTGCATTTGTGGATGGAACCAAATTATTCTTCTTTTGAATACATATTTTGATGATACATTATGGAGAAAAATAATAAACACTGTAAAAAATGAGCATAAATTGTTGCTTTAGTTTAGGAAATTCACGTAACGTTTTTTAATACTTGCAAAGAAAAGCTGAAACATCGTATAACATTGGAGAAATTTTTATTACATTAAACTCTTGCCTACTGACAAAATTATATGTTAAGTTTCTCTAACTTTGGCTAAAATTGTGATATAAAATTGATATCAATGATATCAGCTTTAACGCTAACTTAGTAAACACATTTTTTCTTGAAACTGACTCTGATGAAATGTAAATATCTCATGAGGACAGGCTTGACGCCTGTAACCTAAGAGATAACGATTAGACGTTATATTATACATATAAACCTTAATCAAGCGACAGAACATTCCTTTGTTACACTGCAGTCAAAGAAATTCTTCATTAAAACATTAATCAGTTTTTCCTTTACTTGCAAAAAATGAGGCTCGTTTATACTCTGGTCTTTACCTTGGGAATCATCCTTATTTCTATTGGTAAATATAATGATATAATATATCTATAATTTTGAAAATATGTCTAAGCTTTCCGCAAATAACAATTTCTTCGACGTGAAAATTCTACCAGAGAAAATATAAAACCTTGGCGTCATAAGTTGTTTTACAATTTGAAAATAAAAAAAAAGTTTGAATGTAGATATATTTTCTTAGTACTAGCAATTGCTCGCCCTCAGAAGTTTTTTAAAACTCATTTGAAACTCATTGATTGTTTCAAAAACCAATTTCAGAGGCTTATGATCACTTTCTACAAGAACTTTCTTTCTATAGATATACAAATGAAACTCTTCATATGCAAATGCAAATAGCTAATGATTCCTTCTCAATTTGAGTGTGTGTACGTTCTGTTTCTGTGAGAGCTTTACTTCCATATGCCACGTGTAAATTTTTTTGTACAAAAACTGCTTCTAAACCATAAGGAGAAGCAACTACACTAAAAGTCACATGTTTATTAGCATCATATAATATCTTAAAACAGGATACTTAATTAAAATTTACTTTAATTTACGCAAAGCTTTTTTTGCTTTACGGCATATTGGACAATTCGGCCTAGATAATTTTTCTACTCACGAAGAATGGAAAATCGTAACAGTGTATAAATTAAGTTTAAAGGATCCTGACTAGAACTTACTAGTCCAGTTTAAATTAAAGATTAAAGATCGAAACACTGCCCTAATTGAAATATAGGGACAAGTGATTCGATTTCTACATAAGAGGTCCATGATATACAACCGTACTTAAAAAAAACCTCTTTTTCTAATTGCAGATTTAAGTTCACAGTTTGATCTTTTCCCTAATGACGACCTCATTCTTGGTGTCCCTCGTGGAGGACCAGCTCATGCTTCTGGAAGAAATAACTCACCTGCAAGGTCTCTATCTCCTGCCGAGCCTCCTCTTCGTGCCAGGTCCAGGTCTCCTCCTACAGGGCCTCATCTGCCTTCCTGGCCTATGTCTCCCCCTACAAGGCTTCCTTCCTCTGACGGATTTGGATGTGGCATTGAACAACTTAAATTTATTCGGCTTATTCCCCATAGCAATCCGCACCGAATGTTCGAACTTCGAAGATACACTTTTCCTGCCGATAAAAATATCAAAATAGGAAAAGCACGGAACATCTTTCAGTCTGTGCCAACTCGAGAACAAATTGTATTATCAACATCCGATGGTGATGTCTGTGCACTATTGGAGAGTTATAATGTTCTTTCTGGAATGTACAAACTTGTTTCTGCCATGAGAAGACGAGTAAAAATAAACATGCGAAGCGGCAGGATTACCCCACTGACCAGAGAAGAAATCAGTGAATGTAAAGTAGGCACCCACCGCACAATCATAAAGAATTATAAAGTAGAGCATCTGAACCCTCGTATAAACCACCTTTATCTACATAATTTTTTCAAATGATAAAATGTGAAACTAATATATAATATTGTTTTTGCAACACCCATCTCAAAAGTGAAGACTTCTATGCCTCTAAATGATACGCGCTCGATAATGTATTTACCTCACGCTACGCGCTTGATCCTTATACTTGCCCCACATTTGTGCATAGACCTTTTAAAATTAAAGATCAAAGCATGGACAACTATAATTTGCTGATTGTGAATTCTGTTTTGTTAAATCTCCTTCGGCTTTAACGAACTCATTCTAAACACTTATCACGTGCTTCGCACTCGATTAAAATTTATTCGAAACGCGAACTTTTCTACATTATGTTCAACTCTATTATATTCAATGTATATTACATGAATTTATGTACCTCGGGCCGGGACTGCTTATTCAGAAATTGCAAACTAAAGTAAAAATTTTATTTTTCATGAACACCTTAATATTTGTTCCTTATTTGGCATAATTCTTTATTCGCAGCTACTCTGCAAAATGTATCATTTCAATAAATGTATATTATTACAATTCATAATGTGCATTGATATTGAAACAGACGTATTTTCACTGTCTTGTTCTTATAATTAAAGAAAGTGCGCTTCGTATCAAAAAAAGGTGAATAGCAAATTTGTAGATCTATAATTCAGGCGAACAATTTTGTTATTAAACATTTCATTGTATCTTGGGTCGATTTTCCAAAAATTTAATTTATTCTTTTTTATGTTATTTTTTACGATTAAATCAAAAACTGTGCGACATATGAAAAAACAATGAAGAACAAATTTGTAGATCTTTTTTGAGTAAACAGTTGTTGTCTATTCATTTTTTTTATTATATGCTAAGCATTTTAGGTACTATTAATGTGCCTGGTTCTAAAAAGGATTAAATTTTTTTAACCAATTTCGATACAAAGTTAGCACCTTGCTCAGTTAAAATGTACTTTGGAGAAGAAAAGATGTAAGTGTAATAATCCAGCAGATTAGTTAATATACTTTTGCTTGTCGTTTCTCATAATGCTATAAGAATGATATATTTCGTAAGCACATCTTGAATGGATACAATATATTTCTTTACACTCAATGTATCCAGTTTTTCTCCATATTTTCTCACGATGCTTGTTCGCGCAGCCTCTTGATAGTTTCATTTTTGCCAAAATCACCAGTGGCCATGTTTCCGTGTGCCTCCATCAATAGATTTTGTTTGTCTTCTTTGCTTAATTCTTTATCAGGTCGTTCACATAGGGAAAATGTGTGTTCTGTGAATATTGTCTGTAGTAGAAAATTCAACATATCTTCGATACATACGTAATGTTAATTAAGGGATCCTTCATATATGAAATTTAAGTGTGCTCAAGGTTTTGTTTCCGGTGAAAACTTTAGTTTTAATGTAGAGGAATTTGACACATTTCTCTTCGTCATAGTCTGGTAACTGAATTCTTAGCAAAGAAAAAATATTTTGTTTGCTAAATTTAGTCGGTTCGTGATTTCGCAATCTTTCAGAAATCGCTTAGTTATGTTCACCTGAGGATGATGTATCAGTCTCATCGACTTCTTGAGAGTCATTTACCTCATTGAATAGGGTGCATTCGCGAAGGCGCATCAGCTGCCGCATTTTCCTTGCCTTTTTTATACCTAATGGTTTGTTTGTATTATGAATTTACGTCCGAGAAGATATTGACAACGCCGCTTAAAGGCCCTGACGATTGTTTAAGTTTCTTTCTCGTTAGTGGTGAAGTTTAGCTCAAGTTCATTTAAAATTCTTAAGATTTAGCAAACTGGGTGTCCCTGATCAGATAAAATGGCACCCAGTCCAACTCGACGATAAGGTCTACCCTTTAGATTATGACGGTATCCTCATCCCAAAGAACACCATAAAAATAATAACCGTGGAAACAAACAAAAAACCGCATCTCATATAAGGTAATCCTTACATTACAACTTCTATTTGCCGGGTTGTTGACTTACAAGTAAAAATTCCCGTTAGTAACGGAACCGAAACGGACTTGAGACCATAAGTTTATCAACGTTGTCCCAGAACAATAGGAGCGTGTAACATACATTACACAGGAGGAATTAAATGTTAGATTAAAATTGTTAAACGGAAACTTGAGGCTTGCACACATATAGAAGATGCCCATAGAACACACATACAAAAGATAGCTATCTCTTATCACGACATTTTCACACTAAAGGGAGATCCACTACCCTGCACAAGTCTAGCGTCCGACTCACAATTCAATTTATCACTTTGGGTAGTCCCCAAAACACGCGACGCATCGGGAAAACCTAAATGGAGGCTTCCCAGTAAGAAGATTTGAATTGAATACAATAGAAACGTTTCTATTGGTTTTCTATCTCATATTTGAAAATATCATTTCAATGCTTAAGAACGTCGAAAAGTGATATGAGAGCGATTGGAATGAGCGTAGCGCCAATGAAACGATTCGAATGCGATTAAAGTGTAGTCAAAGAAGGGACTAAATGAAACGGAATTGATCAGAATTGTTTTGTGTGCAAAATATAAAGCTTGCCCGATAAAATACAATTGGTTTGTTTACATTTTTTAACCTATAAAAAAGTTATTATTAAAATTACTGTGCATTATTTTATAACTGTGTATAATAAGGAAATAAAGAAAACTACTTGATTTAAAAGTACTTATTGATTAAAAAGTCTGTTTTATACAGTTAATTGCAATTCACAACCATAACCTCAGTAAGATAACTTACCTCGGGAAGCGACCTTCTGACGCTCAGATTATAAATTTTTACATTGTTCTGGTTAGACACTTGCATGATTGGTACTTTATGATCAATCACGCACTATAAAACTCCAAAATTCTACCAAAAATTGAAACTTTTCTTGGAGTGCATACGGTGTATACACGTTTGACATTATTCTTAGTTTTAGGCTTATGTTTCTGTGGGTTTCTCCCCAGTCCACGTGCGGACGTGCGCAGTTCGAATTGAAACCTCCGACGTTTCACTCATCAGAACGTATTAAATTGCCATCAAATTTTTAAACGATTCAATATCATTGATTTTATCCACATAATATCTCTACAAAAGTAATTAAATTGACTTCAATTTCCGAATTTTGTGTACGGAATTAAATTTTATTCATCTGCTCGAAACTTGTACTCGGCAGATAGCATTCAATTGACTTCAACTTTCGAGGTCACCTGATGCAATTCAAGGGCATTGGATTGCTCCAAATCATCACTCGCTAGAGAGAATTAAATTTTCTTCAATATACGTGTTTGCCTCACGGTATTGAACAGTATTAAGTAAACTTCAATTTTAATCGTCCAAATCATAATTAAAATGTATACACTTTTTCGCTGAAATTGCAATGCTTTCGCGATAAAAGGTATTAAAACGCATATTTCAAATATGCGATTGATTACGCATTAAAAACTGTTGATATTCTACGATATGTTTACACATATTTATTCGATTCAATTCGCACCTTCCTACCGGGTTGTCATTCACATTAGGAAGTTGACTGAAAAAACAGATCAAGATGCCTACCCATTTCCTGTATTCGATGAAATTTTGAAGTACCTTTGAAAAGCAAAATTCTTTTCAGCTTTCGATTTCAGCTCAGGATTTCGCCAAATTCCCATGAACGAGGACTCTAAAAAATATACCGCATTTCCCACTCACAGAACTGGCGAAGATAAATCAACCCTTTAATTGGACGCTATCTTGCGAAATAAGTTTTAAAACATTGAAAGATGCTGTTTGTTCAGCACCGGTCTTAAGATATCCTGATTTCAAAGACACATTTACGGTGAAATTTACGGTCTTTTACGAAGCCTATAATGTGCTGGAAGGTCTCTGTCTACAAATTGGAATAGGTTGAATACATACTCCGGAGCTTTGTTCTGAAAAAGAGTGTAGAGCAAAATATCCATAAAGAATCGTCTTCTCTTGCCAACATTAAGCAAACCAGCCCTATATCTGCATGGAGTTATGGGTTCGTATTTGGGCAAATTGTAGATAAAGCGGACGCAAGCGTTCAACGCACGCTCAAGCTTTAAATTTAAATTGTCGGTCAAATCATCATATACTAAACAACCGTAGTCAAAATGGGGCAAGATTAAACTCTTAACCAAATGTATCCGAGAAGAGGTGGGTAAAGAGTCCTTATTCCTATATAGTTGTTGTAGAATTCTGTAAGATTCTCGACCCGAAGAGGTGGAAATGATGCCAGTGTTTCAAGCGACGGAGATGAAGTAGGTCCAACAACAATTGCCTGAGTTTTGAGCGGGTTAAGAGTAAGACCATTCTTCCAAACACAGAGGATAACGCGATCAATATCCTCTTGGACTAGAACAAGTAATCTACTTAATGAAGATATTGGTCCCGATAAGTAAATCTTGAAATCGTCAGCATATTTGTGGTATTTGCAATGTTGAAGTTCACTTCCAAGGTCAGAAGTGAACAAATTGAAGAGGAGGTGTGCCAGAATGGAGCCCTGAGGAACCCCACTCTTGACTTCCCACCAGTCAGAAAGCTTACCACTACTATTAATAATTCTGTGAGACCGATTATTAAAATAGGATTTGAACCACTTGATAACAGAGTTTGACAAGTTAAAGGATTTTAACTTTTGTAGGAGTAACTTATAATTGACCATATCAAAAGCCTTCGAAAAATCAAACAGAACAACAATCGTAATCTCCCTATTATCCATTGCTAATTTGAGATCCGTCGTTACTTTAAGGGAAGCGGTAAGAGTGCTATGTTTTGCCCGAAAACCTGATTGCATCGGGTCAATGGCCTTAGGTAATTCGAGAAATTTAGAAAGTTGCAGGTGAACAATTTTTTCAAGTGGTTTAGACAGTGCACATAAAATAGAAATTGGCCGGAAGTCTTTCGGGGAAGTAGGTTTAGAAATTTTATGAATTGGGCATATAACAGCCTTTTTTCAGATATCTCGGAAGATACCGACTTGAAGGGAAGCATTATAGATATGCAATAGAATAGGAAAGATAATAATTGGAAGGGCAAGTTTAATCATTTTTATTGATATTCCATCAGTTCCAATGGCATTTGATTTGATTTTAAGTGTTTTTTCCAAAAGTACTTCAGGTGTGATGTCATCGAAAAAGAAGTCAGAGTAATTAAATGCTTGGGCGGGATTAGGTGTAAACGTCTAAGGAGATGCCAAATGTCCTCTTTTTTGTCTCTATGTGCAATCTCCTTATAATTGTATTGATTAAACGCATCTCTAATCTTAGTCTGAACTAGGTTCCTAAGTTTACGAAATTGAGCTTGTATTATACTGCTTTCTATTATTTTTGCAAGTCGGCGCTTGCCATCACGTTCCCTCATCAGATTTTTAATTTTGGATGTGATCCAGGGGGTAGCTTTATTAAAGTTTTCAGGAACGTGTAGCGGATAAAATTTAATGAATGCGGAGACTAGGTAATTAGTCAGGGCGTCGATTTCATTATTTATATCTGTATCTAGTAATATTTTTTCCCAATCATACGTCATTAGATGTTCGTGGAATGTATGTTCATCAATTTTAGAGAGATTCCGCACCAGTATTTGGGTTGGTTTTGAATTTAGATTATAGGAAAGTTTAAAGGTAATGTCAATCAAGTCGTGGTTAGAGAGAAAAGGGATAGCATGTTGTTCGTAGGAGACAACCTTATCCATATCGTCTACAATCATTAGGTCAATACGAGTACTGGAACGATCAGTATGGTGAGTAGAATCATGAGGTACAATCGAGAGTCCCGAAGAGTGTACCAAAGATGTTAGATATTTAGAATGATTGGAAGTGAGATTTAGGTTATTGTTAAAATCTCCAGTAAGTATAATGTTACTAAAGTTAGGAATAAATGAAAAAATTACCGATTCAAGCTCTGTGCCATAGGAAGCATTGGGTGGTTTATAAACTACTCCAACTAAGACACTATCAGAAGTTGACTTAACTTTAACAAAGAGAAATTCGGTCGTGGATAAGTAGCTACTGAACTCACACCAATCACAGTCCCATTCAGACTATCATGCTTAAAAAGACAAACTCCACCACCCCTTCTCTCGTCTCTGTCTCTTCGAAAGAGCGAATAGTTGTTAATTGCAACGAGGCTAGAGGATATATTGGGAGTTAACCAAGACTCAGAAACAGCTATTAAGGTATCCATTGATATATTAAGAGAAAGATTTTATAGAAAACCAATTCAAAAACGGGAAGCTCACGCAGCACACGTAAAAATTGACTGAGACAAAAAACCATTATCAACACAACCGAAACTAAGTACAATTCAAATTAGAATATCGACAATGAATACAAGTAAAAAAGATACTAACGGAATAATAAATAATGTCGAAAACAGTGTCGTAGAACCCTAGACAAATTCTATCCGGAGAGCTGTGAACATTGAGATGAAATTAGAATATTTAAGGTATCCAAAGTACACAATTAAGCCTAATAGTATACAATTACTTTCAGAAAGACCTGTATCAAGATTAAAAACTACTAGTTCAAATATCAGATCATGTTTGCTATCTGAAGATACATATGTACAAGGTATGAACAACTGAAAAATGATAAAAATATGTTTATCAACGAGCACCAAATAGCCAAACAATAATAATATCACACCATTGTGTGTGTAAGCATACCATAGAAAGCCTATTGCTATTGGAATCGCTCTACGTGTTGCAGCAGTGATAGTTGAATCCTAGGCGTTCCATCATCCTTTCGACAAAAGATCTTTCCTTCAATTAAATGCAGAAGCGTATATCCTCCGATTATAGGGCGTCAAAGCCTCACCGATGAAAATGAGACTTTTCTCATTATCTGGCCAGCCAAGATTGGTCGTAGAGAAGTCTCGTACTTTTTTCCTCTGCTCGATTATTTTATCTCTTACCAACTGTCTGCTAAACTTGGCAACGATCATGGGTGCGAGCAGTGGATTTTATGTTGGGGATTTACGAATGCGATAAACATTCATAAGGTCATCTTTAGCGAAAGGAGCATCAAGAGCCTTCGCAACCGATTCTAGGACCGATGGAAGATCCTCATTCGGCTTCATAGGTAACCCGTGAATTTCAAGGGTACTTTGAAGCGTAGCTTGCTCTTGGTACTTGAGAGAAGCTTCAAGTAAGGCGACTTTCAATTTTAGCGAGCTTGCCTCCGTCTTTATTTAATAAGGGACTTTTCAGTCCCCAGGGAGTAAAAAGACTTTTTACTACCTAGGGACTGAAAAGTGACGTCAGATGTGAATGAAATATCGTATGCGCCAAGGGGGAGACACTTTTTCTCCCTCTAGGTGCATATAATATACTATTAAAAATTAAATTGTTGGAAAAACGATACAAGATGCAAAAAAAATTAATAGACAAAAGTTGTTGAAGAAAAAATATCCAGAAATTTGTTATTAATAATTTTTTGATAGGACGCGTAGTTTTTGTTCTAATCATAAAAAATAAAATTTAAAAAATTTAATTTTTGAAAAATCGACATAAGATTAGTACAAAATTGTTCGCCTAAATTATAGATCTACAAATTTTCTCTAGACCTTTTTTTGATGGACGCGCACTTTTTTTAATTAGAAAAACAAGACAATTAATATACGTCTGTTTCAATATCAATGCACATTATGAATTGTAATAATATACATTTATTGAAATGATACATTTTGCAGGGTAGCTGCGAATAAAGAATTATGCAAATAAGGAACAAATATTAAAGTGATCATCAAAAATAAAATTTTTGCTTTACTTTGCAATTTCTGAATAAGCAGTCCCGTACCGAGGTATAGAAATTAATATAATATACATTGAATATAATAGAGTTGAACATAATATAGAAAAGTTCGCGTATCGAATAAATTTTTATCGAGTGCGAAGCACGAGATACATGATTAAAATGAGTTCGTTAAAGCCGAAGGAGCTTTAACAAAAGAGAATTTACAATCAGCAAACTACAATATGTTGCAAAAAGAATATTATATATTAGTTTTACATTTTTTTATTTGAAAAAATTATGTAGACGGGGGTGGTTTACATGAGGAGTTATATGCTCCACTAAATAATTCTTCATGATTGTGCGGCGGGTGCCTATTTTACATTCACTGATTTCTTCTGTGGTCAATGGGGTAACTCTGCCACTTTGCATGTTTATTTTAACCCGTCTTCTAATGGCAGAAGGAAATTTGTATATTCCAGCAAGAACATTATAACTCTCCAACAGTGCATAGACCTCACCATCGGACGTTGATAATACAATTTGTTCTCGAGTTGGCACAGACTCAAAGACACTCTGTTCTCTTCTTATTTTAATATGTTTATCGGCAGGAAAAGTGTATCTTCGAAGTTCGTACATCCGGTGCGGATTGTTATTGGGAATAAGCCGAATAGATGCAAGTTGTTCAATTCCACATCCAAATCCGTCAGAGGAAGGAAGCCTTGTAGGGGGAGACTTGGACCTGGAAGGAGGACGAGGCACTACAGGAGGGGACCTGGACCTGGCACGAAGAGGAGGCTCGGCAGGAGATAGAGACCTTTTAGGTGAATTATTTCTTTCAGAAACATGGGACGCTCCGCTACGAGGAACACCAAGAATAAGGTCGTCATTAGGGAACAGATCGAACTGTGAACTTAAACCTGCAATAAGAAAGAGATGTTTTTTGAGTACGCTTGTATTTGACCCCTTGTGTAGAAATCGACCCACTTATCGTTTGCAAGTCGTTCACTAATAGGCTTTAAGAAAGTTTTCCTAAGAATTTAAAAAAAAACGGTCGAAAATTGTGGAAATGGCAGCGAGTTGATGTCAACACACTCTGCCGCTGGAGTATTCCAGTCATCGGGTTTTGCTAATATGTAACAAAAGTCAGTGACCCCAACTTTGGCATGTAGACGCACTGCGCTTGCGCTAGAACACGTAAGAGGAACACGGCGTGACAACACGTTACCATGGCAACAATAATTCGCGTCGTGTTCCTCTTATGCATAGCTAGCGCAAGCGCAGTACCCCTACATGCCAAAGTTGGGATCACTGAAAACAGTAGAGGCAAAACAACAACAAAAGCGTCAGAGTGTGTTAACTTAAACTCGCTGCCAGATAGTATCATAGAAGATCGGATTCTTGGAGTAATTCGATATGCAGATTTAAAAAATCAATTATTAAGAGAAGAGAATTTGGATTCGAACAAATTTATGAAAATGTGCAAGGCAGCCGAATTAGCCAAGAGGCCGTAACGCAGAAAAAGCTTTGCGTGAATTAACCATAATAGCACGGAACGTTCCCAGAACGTGTAAAATGTCCGCCGCTTGGAAAAGTTCCAGGAACGTTCCCTGGGACCTGCAGGGAACCTTCCGTTATTGTTATTTCTAACAAAAATGATCTCGTAAACCGTAAGAGATAGGTAAAAATGGATGTCCTTTTTGAGTTTTGAATACCGCATATGCTACACTATAATATGATATCCATATCATAAATTGACATTGATTTGAACCTATCACTTACGGTTTACGCGATATTTATTGTTAATAGTGACAATAACACACTGCAATAATGATTTAGTGGGGGATTTAGCATTTCGCGGTTGCTAAACAGACGTGCAAAATTTTATTTCTTACACACGTATAAAAATTGTTTTAAATTAAATATCAAGTTTTAAGATATTATGATATGATGATAAACCTATGACTTCAAGTGTATAGTTGCTTCTCATAATGGTTTAGGAGCAGTTTTTCAACGAGAAAATTTAAACGTCACATATGGAAGTAAGGCTCTGACAAAAACAGAACGTACACATGCTCAAACTGAGAAGGAATCATTAGCTATTTGCATCTGCATATGAAAAGTTTCATTAGTATATCCTCGGAAAGAAAGTTATTGTAGAAAGTGATCATAGGCCCCTACTAAAATTGGTTTTCAAAAAATCAATGACTTTCAAATGAAATAAAAAGAAATTCCGAGGGCGAGAAAATGCAAATGCTAAGAAAATATATCTATATCCAAAATTTTTTTTATTTTCAAATTGACAAACAATTTATGAAACCCAGTTTTTATAATTTCTCTGGTGGAATTATCACGTCGGACAAATTGTTTTTTGCGGGAAACTTAAACATGTTTTCAAAATTATAGATATACTATATTATTATATTTACCAATAGAATTTAGGATGAGTCCCAAGGTAAAGAGCACCGAAGGATTAACGAATCTCATTTTTGCCAAATAGAGGAAAAACTGATTATTGTATCAACGAAGAATTTCGTTAACAGTTTAACAAAGGAATATTGTGGTGCGTCATTAAAGTTTATACGATATAATGTCTTGTCGTTATCTCATAGATTACGGGCGTCAAGCTTTTGTCCTTCTAAGATATTTACATTTCATCAGAGTTACTCTGATGAATGTTAACTGATATCACTGATATCAATTTTATACGACAATTTTAGCATAGTTAGAGAAATTTCACTTATAATTTTGTGAATAGACAAGAGTTTAATGTAATAAAAATTTCTTTAATTTCATACGCTTATTCAGCTTTTCTGTGCAATTATTAAAAACCTTATACGTGGATTTCTTAAACTAAAGCAACAATTTATACACATTTTTCCTTGTTTTTCTTCATAATGTATCATTAAAATATATTAAAAACAGCATAATTTGGTTCTATCTAAATAGTTTGTTTTGTATTTCATCCTGCAAGATTATGTGATCAATAAACAATACAAATTCAAGATTACAAAATTATAAAGAACTTTTAAGCAAATGTGCAGTTTTTCGATTTTTCTTGATCGGATTTTCTCTTTGTTCACGGAACTTGGTTGGGGTTATTTTTTATTAGACTGTCTAGTAAAAGTATATTGTTGGTCTCAGGTCATCAGTAAAACAAAATAATGTAATAATGCACTTTTCTGAAATTATTTTATCGTAATTTCCAAATGAGAAATTTTAATTCTACAAATTTATTTCTAAGGAAGAAAATTTAAATTGACAATGATTCTTTAATAATAAAGGCAACAATTATGTTCCTAACTTTCTGACAAAATGTTTTAGAAATGACAAAAGGATACTATTCATAACCCCTTGACTATATTAAATGAGGTTTATATGTATTTATCTATTAATTGAAATTAAGAATTTTCTGCACCATCAATTTAGTAAATTAAAACTTTCAAATAAATAATGTTATTTGATGATAAAATTTTTCTTCTGAATATTTATAAACAGCATTGATAAAAGAGAAAATTTTACTGAATTTTTTTAATATTAGGGAATAATTATGTTCTCAATATTTTGCTATTTTTAGTATAATTTGTAAACATTTTCACACTTTTGAATAGATGAGTAAAATGAAATTATGGACAAAAACTTAGAATATCTTAATTCACGCACAGTACACATTGTCGGTACCGATAAGCAAAATTTTGTTATTTTGAAAAATTAATTTTAAGAAAACATTTTTAAACATTTTAAAATATTTCCAATGGTTTCCTAAAATTTCGGAAAAGAATGTAGACGATTTTAAAGCAAAATTTTGCAGTTTTACAAGATTACAAAATTTCAGAAAAGTTTCGAATAAGTTTAAGAGATATTTAGAAGCTTTAAAAGGGATTCAAAAATAATTTGAAGTTTGAAAAAAATTCATCAAATTTAAAACAACATGTAGATTTCTAAATATTTTAGCAAATAATTTAGAAGTTTGTCAAGAATTTTAAAACGTTTCAGGAGAATAAAATATTTTCTAAAGATTTCTGGTAAAATTTTAAATGATTTTTTTATATTATAACATTTATTTTAAGAGACTGTTTAAAAAGATTTCGAAACATTTGAAAAGATTTCCAAAATTATCAAAAAAGAATCTGGAAGATATGAAGGCAATTTTTTTAAGTTTGCAGACTTTTTTCAAAATTTTGGGAAAAATTCGAATAATTTGAGAGATATTTTGAAGTTATGGAAGTTTTGAAGAGATTAAAAATATTTTTGACACATTGTGCGTTAAATGCGTTTTTACATACATAATAATTGAGACAAATATCCATAGGACTATGTATCTTCTTTGAGTCAGTTTACTTCGATATTTTTTTTAAAGATAAAAAATCAGAATTTTCAAAATGATAAGTTTGTCATTTTATTGGTTTAAAAATATCGCACACAAAAATAAATTAAGAAATTCAAGCTAGCCAGGTTTTTAAGAATTTACTACTGAGCGTTTCTAAAAAAATCATCAAAGTCGGTCATGGAATGGAGTCCGTAATTTGAATCTAGCGCCATTTGACATCAACAAAAATGGCGGACATCGTTTGTCACACCGCGCGCTTATTTGAAATGATTAAATATGCAAATTAATTATCCACAATATATAAAGAGTAAAATCAAATAATTTATCTATTTTTCACTCTAAAAGACTATTTTATGATTTTAAAATAAAATTAAATCATTCTACAATGATTATTTATTATAAAAAATTGATTTACATATTTAATAATTTCAAAACAGCGCGCTATTTACAGCCAATGAGACTGCCGATGCGACGCATGTGCAGTGTGGTTAAGGAGCAGAATCGGAGCGGGAATGTCATTTTCCAGATTTCGCAGCTTCCGACTTTTCGAATAAAATTATTTACAATGCATGAATTGTTTATAAGGCCAGATGGTTCCCCGATGCAGTTTCATCTTGCGGATTTAAATAAAGAAATGGAAACAAAATACACATTATTAATTGAGGTAAGTTCTTCAAAAAATGCAAAACATCCAAGAAAAACAACATAAACATAACCTCAATGTCAGAGGGATTTTAGATTCAAAACATTCTTATCTTTTATCCACACCTATTACGACTCTTAATTTTAACAAATTCTTATTTCTAATTCACTTAGATTTTTTTCAAATATTTTTAGATTTTTTAATTTGTTCAATAAAAGTGATACGCACAAATTTAATTAACTTAACCAAGGTTTATGTGTCTCAACGATTGTCAACAAACCTAATATTGTATTGAAAATTAATATAATTACAGAATTGTAGTGTTAAATTTAAATAACTATATTATTTTTTACATATAAAATAAATAAATAATGTTCACTAGGGCGCACAGTGGCAAAAAACACCCGTTTTGGAGAAATATCGAGCGATGGTATAATTTTTAACGGATTTTAATGTTTTTTAGAAAGTCTTCCAGGTATTTTACTCAAAAATTTGTTATTTAACAACAAAGTTTAAACTTTTTTGTCTCAACTTTTCAGTGATACCATTTCTTTTAAGATTTTAAATTTTTAATTTATTAAAACAAGTTATAAATCAATGTAATTACTAACTAAAAATAATTTCCAGTAGTTTAAAGTAAGAAAGAAAATTGTTTATAATCTTTCTCTAAAAAATTGGTGTGTCACAAAAATATCGAAATTGTATATGATCTATATATAAAAAATTATCAACCAAAAAAGAATAATTTTTAACAAAATACATGAATTTTCAAACAAATATTTTAATTTTTAATGTAATTTTCAATAGATCAGGGTGGCGACTTGACCGGGAAACAGGGAAATGACCTGGAATTTTATTGACCGGGAAAAAACCGGGAAATGACCGGGAATTTAATTTAAAAACCGGAAATTTACTTCTGATTATAGAAAAATTCAAGAAATATAATTTCACTTGGAACAGGGAATTTTTCACATGGAATGGGAATTTTTTAAAGGAATTATAATTCGGATTTAGAAGAAAGGAATTTTCAAAAATCCCTCTTCCAAGTCAGAATTCGTCACAATTTGAAAGTTCCCTCTTCTAAATTTTAGGTAATAAAAGTACTTCAAGCAGTTTTCAGAGTAGAAGTAGAATTTCAAAGAAGAAATATTTCTGAATTATAATAGAATTTTTTTTTACATTGTTCGTTGCGAATTCATCGTTTTTTAGTTAGAAACTCAACTACTGGGTTAAAAGTTAAACTTTTGTTAAAAATTAATTTATCTTTTTTTGATGAAAATTCAACTATTTGGTTGAAAATTGATATTTTTCATTTAATAATTAAACTATTTGTTTGAAAATGTATGTACTTTGTGGAAAATTCATCTATTTTTGTAGACAATTAAACTTTATGGTTGACAATTCATCTTTTTGGCATAAAATTAAACTATTCCAGTTAAAGATTCATCATTTCAGTTGAAGATTCATCATTTTATTTGAAAATTCACCAGTTTGGTTGAAAATTAATTTCTTTAAACGAAAATTTAACTGTTCCATTCTGAGTTGAAAATTAAAATTTTCAAGTTCGGAATTCCACAATTTGGATAAAAATTTGTCTTGTTAATTGAAAATTTAACTATTCCGATGTAAATTCATGTATTTTGTTAAAAAATCGATTTTTTTGTTGGTAAAAAATTATCTTATTTTTCTTTGAAAGTTAATCTTCTTGTTTAAAAATTCTTCTTTTCGGTTAAAAATTCAAGTATTCCAGTCAAATATTTATTATTTTAGTTGAAAATTCATCTTTTAG
>CAKNYM010046044.1:56922-75140 GCA_932195095.1 Andricus curvator
CTTCTACGTACGTTTTTTTTTCGTTCGCTTTTGCTCTGAGCGTTTCAATTCTGAATTATAAAGAAAAATTGGTAATTTGTAAAATTAGTTTAATTGTTACTTGGTACAGGGATTTTTCTAAAAGAATTGTAATTTTGATATTGAACGGAGAATGAATAAATTAAATCTTACAAAAATTCTATTAAAGAAATATAATTTTGACTTTGTAACAGGGAATTTCATAAAGAATTATAATTTTGTCTTGAAACACGTAATTTTTGACATGGAACAGGATTTTTTTAAAGAATTTTAATTCAGATTTAGAAGAAAGGAATTTAAAAAAATCTGTTCCGAGTCAGAATTCGTCAGATTTTGAAAATTTCTTCTTCCAAATCAGAATTTGTTTGAATTAAAAAAATTCTTTAGTTCTGAATTATAATAGAATATTTTTTTAATAAATAAAATTCTGACTTGAAACAGGAAATTTGGAAAATTAATTTATGTTTGTCTTGGTACAGGGAATTGTCTAAAATAGTTATAATTCTGAGTTTGAACGAAAAATAAATAAACTAAATATAAAAAAATCCCTTAAAGAATTATAATTTTGACTTTGTAACAGAAAATTGCATAAAGAATTATAATTTTGTCTTGAAACAGGTAATTTTTGACATGGAGCAGGAATTTTCAAAGAATTTTAATTCAGATTTAGAAGAAAGGAATTTTAAAAAAATCCTGTTCCGAATCACAATTCGTCACAATTTGAAACTTCCTTCTTACAAATTTTGGAAGAAGTTAATTACTATATTTCTTAATTATAATAGAAAATTTGGTAAAAAATATATTTCTGACTTGGAATAGGGAATTTGGAAAATTAATTTAATTGTGTCTTGGTACAGGGAATTTCATAAAAAATTATAATTTTGTCTTGAAACAGGTAATGTTTGACATGGAACAGGAATTTTTTTAAAGAATTTCAGTTCAAATTTATAAGAAGGGAATTTAAAAAACAATCTCTTTTCCAAGTTAGAATTCGTCAGATTTTGAGTATTCCTTCTTTTAAATGAAAATTTGTTTGAAATTAAAAACTCCTTATTTATTTCTGAATTATAATAGAAAATCTTGTAAATAAATATAATTCGGACTTGGAAGAGGGAATCTGGAAAATTAATTTAATTTTGACTTGTTACACGGAATTTTCTAAAAGAATTTGAACGGAAAATAAATACATTAAATCTAACAATAATTCCATTAAAGAATTATAATTTTGTCCTGGAACAGGTAATTTTTGACATGGAACGGGAATTTGTTTTAAAGAATTTTAATTCAGATTTTGAAGAAGAGAATTAAAAAAAATTCCTCTTTCAAGTCAGAATTGGTCACAATTTGAAACTTTCTTCTTACAAATTTTGGAAAAAGGTAGTTACTATATTTTTGAATTATAATAGAAAATTTGGTAAAAAAATATATTTTTGACTTGGAACAGGGAATTTCGAAAATTAATTTAATTTTGACTTGTTTCAGGAAACTTTCTAAAAGAATTGTAATTTTGATATTGAACGGAGAGTAAATTAATTAAATATAAAAAAATCCCCTAAAGAATTATAATTTTGACTTTGTAATAGGGAATTCCGTAAAGAATTTCATAAAGAATTATATTTTTGTCTTGGAATGCGTAATTTTTGGCTTGGAACGGGAAATTTGTTTAAATAATTAGAATTCTGATTTATAAAAAGGGAATTTACAAAAATAATCCCTGTTCCAAGTCAGAATTCGTCAGATTTGGAAAATTCCTTCTTCCAAATCAGAATTTGTTTGAATTTAAAAATTCTTTATTTCTAAATTATAATAGAATATTTTCTAAATAAATATAATTCTGACTTGGAACCGGGAATTTGGAAAATTAATTTAATTTTGACTTGGTACAGGAATTTTTCTTAAACCATTATAATTCTGAGTTGAAGAATAAATAAATTTAATATAAAACAAATTCCCCTAAATAATTATAATTTTGACTTTGGAACCGGTAATTTTCAACATGGAATGGGAAATTTTGGATAATAATTTTTATAAAATGAAAATGTTTTAATTTAACAATTTTTTATTTCTGAATTATAATAGAATATTTTCTAAATAAATATAATTCTGACTTGGAACAGCGAATTCACGTAAATAGTTATAATTTTCATTCTGAAACAGGTAATTTACAAATCGTCGATTCGCGAAAATAAAATTTTTTTTTTTACCTGTAACTTTTTGTTAAAATCTGGGTAATAAACTAAAATTTTCGGACCCTCTATGCATTTGAAAAAAACGTCTTTCTTTTTTTTTCATTTGTAAAATATACTTTTTTTAATCTTTAAAAATTACTTTCTTCTGTTTAAACGAAACAATTTTTCAACCATAATTTTTTTTTTAATCTTAGGACTCTGGGGGAAAAGTTGAAGCAACTGCAAATGAAAAAGTCTTGACTTTTACAATTCCTGCTAAATGTATGGAATATAAATTCGTGTTTAACGTGCAATTTATAGATGACTGCATTGAGTATAAAACAATCTTGAATGTTAACAACTATTAGTAAGTTGAAACATTTTTCAATTATATTTTTTATAGATAAATTAAATACAATATTTAATATTTCTTTCCACTTCGTTCCTAATTAGTAATAAATTTAAAAAAAAGATTTTTTAAAAAATTATTCTAATTTTATTTCATAAATTTTAATTTTGTTTATAAATCTTCAGCCTGGGGGATAAAAGGTTCAACAGAGGTTGTTTAATGTCTACAGGAATTATGAGAAACTCTCAGTGCTTGTGGTAAGAAAAAAATCATAAAATAGAAATGAAACTGATTTTGAAACCAAATTTTTCCTTTAAATTTAGTTTCAAATATTAAGTTTTAGTATCATTTAGAAATAAATATCTAATTGTTCTTATAGCTCAACTATGAAATACGAGAATATTTGTAAAGCTATACAAAATAAAATGTCGATAAGATACGCAACTCTGAAATCGACAGAAAACAAAGACAAGGAAGCAAAAAAATCACAAAATGTACCTTTGAAAAAGAATGCGATCGTGGAATTGAACATTGAAAAAAGTAAAAAGCTGAAACAGACAACTTTGAAAAAAACTTTATTAGACAAAAATAAAGATGAAGAATGTTTATCGAAAATTATTGATGAAACTGATAGCGAAAGTGAAATCGCTCCTTCTCCTCTTTTAAATAAAACTGCAGGAAAAAATCTAAGGAAGGTAATATTTACTGAAGTTTATAGAAATCAGTTTTAAATTTAAAATTGAATTTTTCTAGCAAACTCTTTTTTACGAAATAATTACAGGGTGGCCGCATGTCAAAGAAAACTTGGAAATTGGGGAAAAGTCAGAGATTTTGAAACAAAAATTGCAAAAGTCACTTTTTTGAATGAAAAGATCACTTTGGACATTTTTCTTTCAATAAATTAATTATGGGTTAATCGCTACTGAATTCTGGTCTACCTATTTCTGAATTTTCTTGAATTAATTTGAAATCTTTTAGGGTATTTTAAAATATTCCAAGACATTTATAATTGATTTCAATTATTTGAAGGGATTTTAAAGATTTTAGGGTATTTTTAAAAATACCAAGGACTTTTGATAAGCTTTAAAAGGTTTCAAGGGATTTCAAAAGATTTTAAAGGATTTGAAATATTTTAGGGTTTTCTAAAAGATTTCAAGGAATTTTTAACACATTTCAATAATTTGGAGGGATTCGAAAGGATTTTAAAGATTTTAGAATATTTAAAAAATCCTAAGGAATTTTTAACAGATTAAAAAAATGGGTTTTGAAGAATTTTCAAGATATTGTGAAAGTTTTAAGGTATTTTAGAAGATTTCAAAGGATTTTAAATCTATCAAGGTATTTTAAAAGATTTCAAGGAATTTTAAATAGATTTCAATAATTTTCGAAAGGATTTTTAAGATTTTAGGATATTTTTTAAAATTGCAAGGACTTTTTAATAGATTACAATTTATTAAAGGAATTTTCAAAGAATGCAATGATATTAACTACTCCATAAGGGATTTAAAAAACATTTTAATGGTGCTTTGAAGAATTTAGTAATTTGTGGAACGATTTTATAGGACCTATAAGGTTTTAGAGTATTTTTAAAAATTCCCAGGAATTTTCAAGAACTTTTAAAGTCTTAAGGTATTTTAAAAGATTATAACGATATAAAATATTGTATGGTATTTTAAAAGATTTCAAGGAATTTTAAAAGGGATTCGAAAGGATTTTAAAGATTTTAGGATATTTTTAAAATTCCTAGGAATTTTTAATAGATTGAAAATTTTTAAGAAATTTTCAAGGATTTCAATGATATTAAGTACTTATTAAGGGATTTAAAATACATTTTATTGAGGTTTTAAAGAATTTATGGAACGAGATTTTAGAACCTATAGGGTTTAGAGCATTTTTTAAAAATCCAAGGAATTTTCAAGAGATTTTGAAAGTTTTGAGGTATTTTAAAAGATTTCAAGGAATTTTTAATGAATATGAATACTTTGAAGGGATTACAAAAATTTTTAAAGATTTGATGGTATTTTTAAAAATTCTAAAGAATTTTCAAAAGCTTTAAAAAATTTCAAGGGGTTTCAAAAGATTTCAAAGGGTGTGAAGTATTTTACGGGTATTTTAAAAGATTCTCAAGAATTTTTAATCGATTTCAATAACTTTTAGGGATTCCAAAGGATTTTTAAAAGAGTTTTTAAAAATTGCAAGGAATTTTTAAGAGCTTTAAATAGTTTCAAGGTATTTTAAAAGGTTTTAAAATATTCCAAAATATTTTTAATATTTTAGGTTTTTTAACCAATTTTGTAAGGAATTTTTAAGAGCTTGAAAAAGTTTCAAGGGATTTCAAAAGGTTTAAAAACATTTCAAAATATTCAAAATATCTTAGGTTATTTTAAAAGATCCCAAGCCATTTTCAAGAGATTAACTATTTTTAAAGGAATTTCCATGGATTTGAATGGGTTTTAAAAGCCTTAAGTTGATTTGAATTATTTAAAATATATTTAAAAATTCCAAGAAGTTTTCGATTGATTTCAATAAATTAAAGATATTTCAGAGTACTTTCATCCAAAAAATGAAACATCTACAAAAAAATTTTGGACAAAAAGTGGAATAGTTAAATTTTTAATTAAAAATAATAATTTTTCATTAAAAAAAAAATTTTTAACGAAAGAAATGAAATTTGTACCAAAAGATAAACTATCTACTAAAAATGACAAATTTTTAACAAAATACATGAATTTTCAACCAAAAAGGTTTATTTTATAATACAAAAAAAATCTCTAACAAAATAGATGAATTTTTAACAAAAAATAGAATAGTTTAATTTTAGGTTAGAAAGAAATATGTTTTAACTAAATAAAATAAATTTTCAACGAAGAAGCTAAATTTTGCACACAAAAAAAATAATTTTGAAGAAGATTAAATATATATAAAAAAATCGAGATAAAATGAAATAGCTATATTTTTAGTTTAAAAAATTAATTTAAAAAAAAAACTACTTTTCAATCAAAGAATTGACATTTCAACCAAAAAGATTAATTTTCTACCAAAAAGAAAAAATAATTTTTAACAAAATACATGAATTTCCAACCAAAAAGGTTAATTTTCTACCAAAAAAATACAATTTTTTAACAAAGTAGATGAATTTTCCACTAAAAAAGATTAATTCTCAAGAATCTTTAAAAAAATTCTACAAAAAATGTAGTTAAATTTTTAATTAAAAAAACTAATTTTCAATAACAAAAATTAATTTTCAACCAAAGAAATGAATTTTCAACCAAAAAGATTAATTTTCTACCAAAAAAAGAATAATTTTTAAGAAAATACATGAATTTTCAACCAAAAAAGTGAATTAGTCACCAAAAAGGTTAATATTCTACTACAAAATACAAAGTTTCGACAAAATACAGAAATTTTCAAACAAATAGTTGAATTTTCAACTGAAGAAGATTGATGTTGAAAAAAACATGATATATGTAATTAAATTTACGGTTAAAAAATTAATTTTCAATAAAAAAAACTAATTTCCCAAGCCAAAAAAATTAATTTTGAACTTAAAAGATTAATTTTTTATCAAAAAAGGATTAATTTTCAACAAAATACATGAACTTTCAATCAAAAAGGTGAATTAGTCACCAGGAAGATTAATTTTCTGCCGCAAAAGACAAAGTTTCAACAAAATACAGAATTTTTCAATGAAATAGTTGAATTTTCAACTAAAGAAGATAAGCGTTTAACCAAACATAGAATAGTTAAATTTTCAATTAAAAAAACAATTTCAAAAAAATCTTAACAAAATATTTAAATTTTGAACAAAAAAAGAAGATTTTACATCTAAAATAATGAATCAACCGAAAAAATCAGTTGATTAAGATTTATTAATATAAAATTTTAATATTACATTTTCAGTTTAAATAATTAATTTTCAACCAACAAAGATTTTTAAATCAACAAAGAAAAAAATCTCATCCAAAATGTTGAGTTTTCAAGTCATAAAGACGAATTTTGGAATAAAAGTTGAATTTACTTCCCAAAAATAGGCATTTTCTACCAAAATAATTGAATTTTCGACTGAAAAAGACGAGTTTTAAACACAATAAGTGAATTTTCAACAACAACGAAAAACGAAATTTTCAACAAAATTGGTTGAATTTTTAACCAAGCAAATGAACTTTTAACTTATATGATGCTTTTTCAATCAAGACAATAATTAATATGAATAATAAGATGAATTTTCAACTAAAAAAGATCAATTTTCAACAGAAAATAGAATAGTTTAATTTTAAGTTAGTAAAATAATATTTTAGCCAAATTAAAGACATTTTCAACCAAATAGTTTAATTTTTAACCAAACAGATGAATTTTAAAACAAAAAGATCATATTTATAAAAAAAATTCGACAAAAAAAGGAATAGTGAAGTTTTTACTTGAAAAAATTAATTTCCGATAAAAAAACTAATTTAAAAAAAATGGATTTTGAAGCAAAAAGATTCATTTTCTACAAAGAAGAATAATTTTTAACAAAATACATGAATTTTCAACCAAATATTTTAATTTTTAATGGAATTTTCAACTTAATAGTTAAATTTTCAACCAAAAAGGTTAATTTTCTACAAAAAGAAATTTTTTAAAGAAAATAGATGAATTTTCATCGAAATAGTTACATTTTCAAATATACAAATGGATTTTTTGCTAAAAAGATTAAATGTCTATCAAACAAAAGTTTTCCACAAAGATTTAGTTAAATTTTTAGTTAAAGAAAATTATTTTTTTAATAAAAAAAAAGAATTTTCAACCATATATTTTAATTTTCAATGGAATTTTCTACAAAAAAGACAAACTTTTAAGAAAATAGATGAATTTCCATCGAAATAGTTAAATTTTCAAATATAAAAATGAATTTTTTGATACGAAGATTAAATGTCTATAAAAAAAAAATTTCCACAAAAATTTAGTTAAATTTTTAGTTAAAGAAAATTAATTTTTCAATAATAAAAAGAATTTTCAACCAAATATTTTAATTTTCAATGGAATTTTTTACAAAAAAGACAAATTTTAAAGAAAATAGATGAATTTCCATCGAAATAGTTAAGTTTTCACATATACAAATGAATTTTTTGCTAAAAAGATTCAATGTCTACGAAAAAAAAATGTCATAAAAATTTAGTTAAATTTTTAGTTAAAGAAATTAATTTTTTAATAAAAAAAAGCATTTTCAACCAAAGAAATGAATTTTGAATCAAAAACATTCATTTTCCACAAAAAGGAATAATTTTTAACAAAATATATGGATTTAAAACAAAATATTTTCATTTTTAATCTAATAGTTGAATTTTCAACCAAAAAGGTGAATTATTCAGCGAGAAGATTATTATTCTACCACAAAAGAAAAAAGGTTCAACAAAATACAGAAATTTTCAAACAGTCGAATTTTTAGTTGAAGAAGATTGATGTTCAACCAAACATAAAATAGTTAAATTTTCAGTTAAAAAATTAATTTTCAGTAACAAAAAATAATTTTCAAACCAAACAATTGAATTTTGAATAAAAAAAGATTCATTTTCAATGAAGTATTTGAATTTCACAATTAAAAATGATAAATATTCAACCATAAAGTTTTTCAACTAAAATTATTAATTTTCTACCAAAAAAGATCAATTTTTAACAAAACACAGAAATTTGCAACCAAATAGTTGAATTTTCAATTGAAGAAGGCAAATGTTGAAATAAACATGGAATAGTTAAATTTTCAGTTAAACAAATAATTTTAAAAAATGTTAACAAAATATTTAAAATTTGAAGAAAAAAAATTCAACTATAATAATGAATCATTAACCAAAAAAATAAATTTTGTACAAAGTAGTTCCACTTTCAACTAAGCAGTTGAATTTTGAACCAAAAAAAGGTTTTTCAGCCGCCATTCACGATAAGCTAAAATTTCGAAAATTTAATCAAATAGTTACATTAGAAGAATTAACATTTATAAAAGATTCTATGTATATTAAAAATATTACAAGATTAGAATTTTGGTCTTAAAATATTAATGCCCGGGAAAAATGAAAAGGAGTCAGGGAAAAGTCAGGGAATTTTGAAAATAAATTTTAATCCTTCAATTTAATATAGGTAGTGCATCGAGAAATTTCCGAATTATCGGAACCCTCTACCTCAAAAGATAAATCAGACCTAGAAAGTGTAGTAATTGTATCCAGCGATGAAGACGCAGATAAAAATGAGCCTCACGAAAATTCGGTAAAGTAGGTGAAAATTAAAAAACCTTTGTTATAGAAACATGTTGAATCGTATTTCTTAATTTGTATTTTTTTTCCAGGGAGCCCGTTTCTGTTCAACTTCAAAAGTTTGTCGATGAAACTCGTAAAGATAAAAAAATGGATAAATTCGGTCATCCAGAAAGCACCTCGTAAATATTACTTGCTTATTTTTGTCATATTTTTTTTGCCAGCATTATTTCTAACTTGATTTATAGTTCTTATTATAGAGAGAAATTTGAAGAGTGGGAAACTCGAGCGATGCTTCGTTATTTATTAATCGTTGACAGAGTGCATGAAGCAAAGAGTCCAGCAGTTTGGCGAAGCCTAGTACAGCTCAGAGTATGTTTTTCTCTTAAATTATTTACAGAATTTTTGAGTTCCTTTATTTTTGATATTACAGGCCTAGGACTCACCACTCACACAAATATAAATTTTCAACTAAAATGATGATCCTTCAATAAAAAAAAAATTAGTTTTTTAAAAAGTATTTTAACTTTTTCAACAAAACGCATGCATTTTTTACCAGTTTTATTTTCAACTTATAAAGAATAATTTTTAGCCCGAAAATATGATTTAAAAAAACAAGTAACTTTTCTACCAATTAGTTAAATTTTCATTAAAATAATTAAATTATTATTAAAATAGTTCAATTTTAACCATATAGTTTTATTTTAAACCAAATACGCTTCAATTTTTAATAAAAAAAATACGAATTATCCACAAAATAGTTTAATTTTTAAACCCAATGGTATTATTTTCTACCAAATTATTGAATTTTCAAGTCAAAAAGGCCAATATTTTACAAAACAATTCAATTTTGAAACGGCAAATTTGAATTTTCAACAAAAACGTTAATTTTCTACCAAATAAATTAATTTTCATAAAAATAGTTCAATTTTTAAACAAATAGTTGAATTTTCTATCAAACTTTGGAATTTTCAAGCCTCAAAGACGAATTTTCTGCAAAAAAAGTTCAATTTTCAAAGAGAAATTATAATTTTTCAACAAAAAATTTAATTTTCTACCAAATAGTTAAATTATCATAAAAGTAATTCAATTTTTAACCTAATAGTTGAATTTTCAAACCAAAATATCAATTTTAAACAAAAATGTTAGTTTTCTACCAAAAAGTTAAATTTTTATAGAAATAGTTTAAATTTTAACCAAATAGTTGAACTTTCAACTATAAATATGAATTTTAGACAAAAAGTCAACTTTCTACTTAATAGCTATATTTTCAAAAAAAATGGTTTGATTTTTAACAAAATAGTTGAATTTTCTAGCCTCAAGGACGAATTTTCCTCAAAAAAAGTTTAATTTTAAACCTGAAAGGATTATTTTTCAACAGAAACGTTAATTTTCTACCAAATAGTTGAATTTTCATAAAAATAGTTGAATTTTCATCTATAAATATGAATTTTAGACGAAAAAGTTAATTTTTTACTCAATAGCTAAATTTTATTTACAGTAGTTTACTTTTTAACCAGGTACTCGAGTTTTCAACCAAAAATATGAATTTTAAACAAAAAAGTTACTTTTCTACCAATTAGTTCAATTTTCATTAAAATAATTAAGTTGTTATTAAAAAAGTTTAATTTAAAACCTGAAAGGATCATTTTTCAACAGAAACGTTAATTTTCTACCAAATAGTTGAATTTTCATAAAAATAGTTTAATTTTTAACCAAATAGTTAAATTTTCATCTATAAATATGAATTTTAGACGAAAAAGTGAATTTTCTACTCAATAGCTAAATGTTCTTTAAAGTAGTTTACTTTTTAGCCAGGTACTTGAGTTTTCAACCAAAAATATGAATTTAAAAAAAAAACTTACTTTTCTACCAATTAGTTCAATTTTCATTAAAATAATTAAATTATTATTAAAATAGTTTAATTTTAACCACGTAGTTTTATTTTAAACCAAATAAGCTTCAATTTTTAATCAAAAAATAGGAATTATCTACAAAATAGTTAAATTTTCAACTCGGAAATATGATTTTTCAACAAAAAAGTTACTTTTCTACCAAATAGTGAAATTTCTACCAAATAGTGAAATTTCTATCAAAATAGTTAAATTTTTAAACCCAATGGTATTATTTTCTACCAAATTATTGAATTTTCAAGCCAAAAAGGCCAATATTTTACAAAACAATTCAATTTTGAAACGGCAAATTTGAATTTTCAACAAAAAAGTTAATTTTCTACCAAATAAATAAATTTTCATAAAAATAGTTTTATTTTTAACAAAATAGTTGAATTTTTTATCAAACTTTGGAAGGCTCAAGCCTCAAAGACGAATTTTCTGAAAAAAAGTTCAATTTTCAAACAGAAAATATGATTTTTCAACAAAAAACTTAATTTTCTACCAAATAGTTTAATTTTCATAAAAATAAATTAATTTTTTACCAAATAGTTGAATTTTCAACCAAAAATATCAATTTTAAACAAAAATGTTAATTTTCTACCAAAAAGTTAAATTTTTATCAAAATAGTTTAATTTTTAACCAAACAGTTGAATTTTCAACCATAAATATGAATTTTAGACCAAAAAAAGTTAGTTTTCTACTAAATAGCTAAATTTAAAAAAAAAATAATTTGATTTTTAACGAAATAGTTGAATTTTCTATTAAATTTTTGAGTTTTCTAGCTTCAAGGACGAATTTTCGTCAAAAAAAGTGTAATTTTAAACCTAAAAGGATTATTTTTCAACAGAAACGTTAATTTTCTACCAAATAGTTGAATTTTCATAAAAATAGTTTATTTTTTAACCGAATAGTTGAATTTTCATCTATAAATATGAATTTTAGACGAAAAGAGGAATTTACAACAAAATAGTGGAATCTTCAACCAAAACAGACTAATTTTCAACCAAACAGTTGCATTTTTGACTCAAAAGGATGAATTTCCCACCAAAAAGAATACTTTCCTACCAAAAAAGATGAATTTTCAACTTTCAAGTAGAAAAATTTTCAATTCAAAATATATATTTTCAACCAAAAATTGAATGAGTACATTTTTAGTTTATAAAAGTTAATTCTCGTCCAAAAAAGAAAGAATTTTCACCCAAATAGTTTACATTTTTAACCAAGGAGATGAATTTTCAAGTAAAGTTATGAATCTTTAAGAAAAAATACGAATTTAAACAATAATGTTAATTTTATAACAAATAGTTAAATTTTCAACCATAAATATGAAATAGTTTACTTTTTAACCAGATAGTTGAATTTTAAATAGTTGAACCCAAAAATATTATTTTTTAACAAAAAAGTTAATTTTCTACTAAATAGTTAAATTTTCATAACAAAATCTTAATTTTTAACCAAATAGTTGAATTTTCGACAAAAAATATGAACTTTAAACAAAAAAGTTCATTTTTCTACCAAAATTATAATTTTTAAACAAAAAATTTACTTTTCAACCAAATTGGTTTGTTTTCTACAAAAAAGTTGAATTTTCAACTCGAAAATATGATTTTTCAACAAAAAAGTGACTTTTCTACCAAATAGTTTAATTTTCATCAAAATAGTTTAATTTTTAACTAATTGGTTTTATTTTCTACCAAATTATCGAATTTTTAAACCTAAAAACCCAGAGTTTTACAAAACAGTTCAATTTTCAAACGGCAAATATGAATTTTCAACAAAAAAGTTAATATTCTACCAAATAATTAAACTTACATAAAACTGGTTGAATTTTCTATCACATTTTTCAATTTTCAAACCTAAAAGACGAATCTTCTACAAAACAGTTCAATTTTCAACCCGAAAAGATTATTTTTCACCACAAAAGTTAATTTTCTACTAAATAGCTAAATTTTTATAAAAATAGTTCAATTTTCAACTAAATAGTTGAATTTTAAATAGTTGAACCCAAAAATATGATTTTTCAACAAAAAAGTTAATTTTCTGACAAATAGTTAAATTTTCATAAAAATAGCTTAGTTTCTAACCAAATAGTGGAATTATCGACAAAAAATATGATATTTATAAGAAAAAGTAATTTTCTACCAAATTTTCGAATTTTTAAACCTAAAAGACGAATTTTCTACAAAGCAGTCAAATTTTCACCCGGCAAATATGAATTTTTAACAAAAAAGTTAGTCTTCTACTAAATAGTTAAATTTTTCATAAAAATAGTCTCATTTTTGACCAAAAAGTCGATTTTTCAACCAAAAATATATTTTTTAAACAAAAACTTTACTTTTTAACCAAATAAGTTAGTTTTCTACAAAACAGTTGAATTTTCAACTCGAAAATATGATTTTTCAACAAAAAAGTGACTTTTCTACCAAATAGTTTAATTTTCATCAAAATAGTTTAATTTTTACCTAATTGGTTTTATCTTCTACCAAATTATCGAATTTTGAAGCCTCAAAAACCAGTATTTTACAAAACAGTTCAATTTTCAACAACAAAGTTAATATTCTACCAAATAATTAAACTTTCATAAAAATAGTTTAATTTTTAATAGAATGGTTGAATTTTCTATCACATTTTAAAATTTTTAAGCCTCAAAGACGAATCTTCTTCAAAACAGTTCAATTTTCAAGCCAAAAAGATTATTTTTTACCACAAAAGTTAATTTTATACTAAATAGCTACATTTTTATAAAAATATTTTAATTTTTAACTGAATAATTGAACCCGAAAATATGATTTTTCAACAAAAAAGTTAATTTTCTGCCAAATAGTTAAATTTTCATAAAAATAGCTTAGTTTCTAACCAAATAGTGGAATTATCCACAAAAAATATGATATTTATAAAAAAAAAGTAATTTTCTACCAAATTTTCGAATTTTAAAACCTAAAAGACGAATTTTCTACAAAACAGTCCAATTTTCAACCGGGAAATATGAATGTTTAACAAAAAAGTTAATCTTCTACTAAATAGTCAACATTTTTCCTAAAAAGAGTTTAATTTTTAACCAAATAGATTGATTTTCAACGAAAAACATGAATTTTAAACAAAAAATTTAATTTCAAATAAACAGTTGAATTCAACCACACAAGACCAATTATGAACAAAATAGTGGAATCCTCAACCAAAAAAGACGAATTTCCAACCTTTTAGTTGAACTTTCAAATAGAAAAGATCAAATTTCAATTCAAAATATCCATTTTCGACCAAAAAATGAAAAAGTACACTTTTAGTTAAAAAAATTCGTTCTCAACAAAAAAAAAAAATAATTTTCAACCAAGGAGATGAATTGTGAACTAAAGTGATGAATCTCTAAGAAAAAACTCGATTTTCAACAAAAAAAGTTCCACATTCAACTCAAAAGATGATTTTTAATCAAGAAGATTAATTTTCTAAAAATGGAATAATAAAAATTTCAACCAAAGAGATTAATCTTCAACAAAAAAATGCATTTCTAACAAAGTATTTCAACTTTGAATCAAGTAGTTTAATTTTTTACCAAAAAAGATGACATTTTAAGAGAGTAGTTGCATTTGCAACAAAATAATTAAATTTTTAACAAAAAAAAAATGGTTTTACTAAAAAATATTTTTTTAAACCAAAAATTGAATGGTCACATTTAAAAAAAATGTTTTCAACCAGTTGCATTCAACCAGAAACGACTTTTTAACAAAGAAAATTAATTTTCTAACCAAAAGGACTAATTTTCAACAAAATACATGAATTTTCTACCAAATAGTAGAATTTCGAACAAAACTTTTTTCAAGATTTGATCCCTATGGTACCCCATTTGCAGCCCCTTAATGGAAATTCAAAAAAATTTATAATAAGATCAAAGCTTCCAAGAGCAGTTAAAAAAATTGCAAAAATCTGGGAATTCCTGTAAGAAGGAACTGTAAAAAATAATAAGGGCTGCCACACACAGTCACTATTAGTCACTTTTTTTCAAATCATTTTTTATTCAATTTTTTAAATGAAAAGATCACATTAGTCACTTTTCTATCAATAAATTAACTCATGGGTTAATCACTATTTAATTCAGATCTATAGCTATTTCTGAACGGTCTTAATTTTTTTTGATATATTTCAGATTATTTTTAAAGATTCCGAGAAATTTTTAATAGATTTCAGTAATTTGAAGGGATTTTTAAGATTTTAGGGTATTCTTAAAACTTCTAAGGCATTTTCAAGAGCTCTTAATTTGAAATATTTTAGGGAATTTTAACAAATTCCGAGGAATTTTTTATTGATTTTAATAATTTCAAGAGATTTAATAACATTTTAGTGGATTTTAAAGAATTTATTCAAGAAAAGTGAGTTATTTCGTAGGGTTTTAAAGATTTGGAGAGATTTAAAATTATTTTTTGGATTTCACCCTGAATTCTCATTAATTTATCCGGAATTCTTTGAAATTCTTTTGAATTTTTTAATTCATTCGAATTTTTATAAATTTACTCAATTTTACATAATTCACTTGATTTTTTTGATTTTTTAAACATTTTTATATAATTGGTTCTGCAGATTAATTCATAAAATGACCAAAGGATTTGAAATATTTCAAGGTATTTTTCAAATTCCTTGGCATTTTCTAGAGCTTTAAAAAATTTCAAGGTATTTCAAAAGATTTTAAGGGATTAGAAATATTCTAGGTTATTTTTAAAGATTATAAAGAAATTGTTAATTGATTTCAGTAATTTAATAGTATTTCAAAGGATTTCAAATATTTTAGGGTATTTTAAAAGATTCCCATGCATTTTCAAGAGCTTCAAAAAGAGTAAAGGGATTTCGAAAGATTCAAAGGATTGGAAATATTTTAGGAAATTTTAACGATTCCCAGAAATTTTTTATTTATTTCAATAGTTTAAAGGGATTTCAAAGACTTTGAAATATTTTAAGGTATTTTAATAGATTCCAAGGCATTTTCAAGAGATTTAAACAATTTCGAGGGATTTCCAAGGGTTTTAATATTTTAATGGATTTCAAAGAATTTATGCACAAGAAGTGATGGATTTCGTAGGGTTTCAATGATTTTAAGAGATTTTCCAATATTTTTTGCAATTCATTTGGAATTCGTATTAATTTATCCTGAATTCTTTTAAATTCTTTTGAATTCTTTTTAATTTTTTCTAAAATTCATTTCAAACTTACTCAATTCCATGAATTTTTTCATATTTATAAATTTTTGTCAATTCATTTGATTTTTTTTTACATTCACCTTGAATTTTTATGCATTTCATCGAATTCTTCTCGTTTCCCTTAAATCTCTCCAAATTCTCTCAAATTTTACAGAAATAAATGGATTTTTTCGATTTTTAAAACTTTTTCCAATTCATTTCAATTGTTTTGTAGTAATTAGTCATTTTTTTTGTTAGAAATTAGTAGGGTTTCAAAGATTTGAAATTATATTTTGAAATGCACCCTTATTGCTTTTAAATTCTTTGGGATTCCCTTGAATTTTTTTACTTCCCTTGAATTATTCTAAATTAACTCAATTATACTTAATTCAATGGATTTTTTTTAATCTTCAAAAGTTTTTATTTAATTGATCCTGAAGTCTTTTAACCTCACCTTGAATTCTTAGGAATTTCATAAAATTCTTTTGAATTCCCTTGAATTTTTCTAAGCTCATTTCAAAGTTACTGAATTCATAAAAGTTTCTTCATATTTAAAAAATTTTTTTCAATTCATTAAATTTTTTTTAATTCGCCTTAAATTTTTATAAATTTTATCGAATTCTTCTGGTTTATCTTAAATTCCTCTAAGTTCATTCCAATTTGGCGGAAATCAATGGAATTTTTGTGACTTTTAAAATTGTTTTTAATTCATTCGAATTCGTTGGAATTTAACTTGAATTGTTTTGAAGTCTTATAATTTTATCCTGAATTTTTTACCCTTTGAGCGCAAAAAAAGTACCCTATGGACTGTGAGGCCTGTAATTTATATAAAGAATAACATTTTAAATAAACATTGAAGTTAATTTTTAATACTTAAACAATTTTATAAAACGGTTTTGACACTATTTTTTTAAATTTTGTGACACTATTGACACTTTTTTTTTTATTTCTAAAGTGAGTTCACATAAATCATCTTACAGAAATTTGATTTCATAGGTCCTACCGAGACAAAAGGGATACAGACCGATGTTGAATTATTTCAAGAGAGTAATTCTGCCCAATATCGAGACTTACAATTTGCCACCGGAGGCTCTTGCAAAGTTCCAGGCCTTGGGACATCCGAGGAACATTATTGAGACCTGAAGAGTAGTATTAGTAAAAGTTGTAAGTATTAGGGATCTAAAATAGTTTTGACTTTACGATCGATTTACAATTTCGTATCGATTTAAATTTCATATGGATTAAAAAATTTATTTTTTTATATTTTGTAAAAAAGAAATGGATGTGTATGGAAGTTAAAAAGTGATCAATAATAAAAGAGCAATTTATTAGTTACCAATTACGGGTTTTCATGAAAAATTATTTTTCTAACAAAAACTACGAATTTCTAACAAAATAGATGACTTTTCTACCAAAAATATGAATTTTAAACAAAAAAGTTAATTTTCTAACGAATAGTTAGATTTCAATAAAAAATATTCCACCAAACAGTTGAATTTTGTACCAAATAATTTAATTTTCTACGACGTTGTTGAAGTTTCTACAAAAAAGATCAAAGTTCAACCAGCAAATATGAATTTTAAAAAAATGTTAATTTTTTACCAAGTAGGTACTTAAATTTTCATAGAAATAGTTACATTTTTAACCAAATAGTTGAATCATCAACCAAAAATATTAATTTTGAACAAAAAAGTTCATTTTCTACCAAATAGTTACATTTTTATAAAAATAGTTTAATTTTTAACCAAATAGTTGAATTTTCAACCAAAAATATGAACTTTCAAGAAAAAAGTTCATTTTCTATCAAATAGCTACATTTTTATAAAAATAGTTCAATTTTTATATAAATAGTTGAATATTTAACCAAATAGTTAAATTCTCAACCAAATATTTTAATTTTCTACCAGATCGTTGAATTTTAGAGCCTAAAAGGCAAATTCTTCTTAAAAGCAGGTGAATATATAACCCATAAATAAGATTTTTGAACAAAAAAGTTCATTTTATACCATAAAGTTACGTTTTTAAACAAATAGTTGAATTTTCTACCAAATAGTTGAATTTTCAACCAAAAAGATAATTTCTTACAAAATAATTTAATTTTCTACCAAATTGTTGAATTTTAAAGCCTAAAAGACGAATTTTCTATAAAGCAATTGAATTTTCCAACAGAAAATATGATTTTTGAACAAAAAAGTTAATTTTCTACCAAATAGTTATATTTTTATAAAAAAAAGTTTAATTTTTAAACAAATAGTTGAATTTTCTACCAAATTGTTGAATTTACAAGCCTAAAAGATGAATTTTCTACAAAACAGTTGAATTTTCAACCCTAAAATATGATTTTTACCAAATAGTTAAATTTTCATAACAAATATTCAACCAAATAGTTGAATTT